>WSYH01001686.1:14518-54900 GCA_036426205.1 Ascaphus truei
GTAATCTTTGAGTATCACGCACCCTGGGGTAGCATCAGGGAACGCCTTTCACAGGGACCGCAGTAACTCTTACTGCAGGGTGCACAGGGGCCTACAGACATTTCCCACGTAGTCCCTGTCCCCTTACCTCTCTCTTCGTTGTGGGTACAGGAGGGTCATCACGCTTTCCTGGTATCGCCTCAGGTCAGCTGCCCCAACTGCAGTGCCATTAAGGGACCGCCAGCTCCCTGGTGAAGCATCAGGGACCTGTCTCCCTTTTCTTCTTAGATGGGGTGCACAGGGTTCATAGGCGTAATCCCAGAGTTCCCTGTCCCCCTCACTCTCCGTGGTGGGATACAGTAGGGTAACCACGCTTCCCTGGGGGCGCGTCAGGGAAGTCGCCCCTGCTGCAGTGCCATTAATAGGCAGCCAGCTCCCTGGTGAAGCATTAGGAACCGGCCCCTATTTTCTTCTTGGTAAGGTAGATGGGTGCACAAAGGTCCTATGCAATCTTAGAGCAACCTCTGTCCCCTTGAAGGCATGTAAAGACGTACGCTCCCTGGTGCATAGCCACCAGGAATGGTCCCACAGGAAGGTCTTCTTAATTACGGTAACCCCCTCCCTGGGAAGCTTCAAGGAGGGGTTCCCTCACTGCAAAGTCTATGGCTGCTGTTCTGTGCTGCATACAAAGTCTTTGAAACTGCTGCATGGTCCACTGTCTTGAAAACCTGTCCCGCTGATAAACCTGTCCTGTCCTGGGGAGCAGTCCTCCTCTCAGCAGCGCCTCCAAATGTAACCCTTCTATGGTACCCCACCTGACATGAGATTGGGGGTACGCTCCTTCTGGACACTCTGAGTGGTCTTGGTGCTGAGACCTGCTGGCAAACAGGAGGGCTGAGTGCTCCGCGGTGTTGTGGGGAGAACCCAGGACAGGGACAGGAGGTGTGGGACAGGTTACCTTGTTCTCTCAGGGTGCACAGCGCCTCCAGCCAGCAGGGATCCCTGGGGTCTCCAGAGGAGAGACCCCCACTGACACTCCATTCTCCAGACACAGAAACAGGGAGACACACAGCAGCTTCTTTTCTGTGGATCTTTATTCAGCATAGGTGTGCAGACAGCATGATAGCACAGGCATGGTGTAATCTCTGTCTCTCTGCTCATGGCAGCTTGAATTCCCCCCCTCCTTACCCAGGTGGGGCAAGTGGGGGAGACCTCTTCTTAGCTTCTTAGCTCTCTCTCTAGACTAAGTGATCACTAACTGAATTTGGGAATATGTCTCAATTTGAATATCCTCAGGGAGTGTCTCTAGCTTTGCATCATTACAACTCAAAGCTGGATACCGATTGGCATCAGGGGCCGTTCCAACCCATATCCACCCTTTGGATTAACATGCTCAAAAGTTGCTTAGGCCCGCCCCTGAATATTGCTACATACTCAGAGCTGAAATGAAAAACAGGCCTACTGAAGGAATTAACCTTTCCACTGCCTGTTCTAACAGGACTGACAGAGGAAAGGCCCAGAATTAGCAATAACTGCCGAAGGCCAGGCTATACTGTATTTGATTGAAATATGCTTTTAAATGGGCAAATTCCTATTAGCCACATTTGGCTAATAGGACTAGTATTGCCCATTACTGTGTGTGTGGGGAGGGGGGGTGTGATTGGGGTAGTTGATGGGGGGGGGGGGGGGGGGGGGGTTTAACCATTTCATTGCGGGGGGGGGGGGGGGGGGAGAGTTTAACCAATTCATTACCTAGTCAGTTAGCCACTAAGGTTATGAAGGGGAGTTTCCTGGAACCAGGGTCACGAATGATGTATGAATAGTTCCAGTAAGCTTAACTCATGCCTTCCCTCTTCCAAAGCACAACAAGTCCTTTTGTCTTTCTTAGTTTTATTGAGGAAAAATCACAGGAAGAAAGGTACTTGCAGATGTAATGTTGGTAGAGTTTCTTTTTTTGGATTAATTTCCCAAATCACTATTATCCACATTTGGCTAATGGGGCTACTGAGCATTAGTCTAAAGGGGGTAGGTGTGTTTGGGCAGGGGTATGTGGGTGATGGGCATAGTTTTCCCAGGGTGGGTGGTTAGACCTCCTGGGGGGATGGTTGGAAGGGTTAACGGTTACTTTAGCAGTTAGTACAGAGGATGGACGAGGAGAGGGAGAGAGAGATAGAGGAGAGAGGGAGAGAGAGAGAGAGATAGAGAGGAGAGGAGAGAGGAGCAGAGAGAGAGAGAGAGAGAGAGAGAAGAGAGACGGGCGCGACAAAAACAAACACAGGTCGCAACCTCGACCACGCGGCGCCAATCCGCGAAACGGAAAAATTGGCCGTGGCCAGCTACTTTTTCCCCCTGCTCTGCGCAAATTTTAAAAATTTTTTTAAAAAATATCCTCCTGGCTGATTGGCCAATTGGTCGTGACCGGAATGGAGCCCTTCTGCAGGGGTAATGGCTTCTCCTCAGCGCGCGCGGCACGTCTCCGTCTCCTGCCCGCGCTTCCCTTCCTCATCCCCTCCAGTCTCGCTCCTGTCGGGCAAGAGATGACAGCAGGGGATTTCTCCCCCCATCTCCCCCCCCCCCTGCCCCGCTTGGCCCTCCGGTTCTGCTCCTGTCCCTGTGGCTGCGGCGGGGTCAGGAGATGACAGCGGGCGATACTGTTCCCCCGTCCCCGGTTGCCCTGACCGGTCCCCCCGCTTCCCCCCCAGTGCCAGTGGCTGCTCCCGATGCCAGCAGGGTGTTCCCCTCGGTCCCCGTGGCTGTCTCCGTTCCCACAACCCCACAAATTTAAAAAATAATAATAACAAAAAAAAATATCTTCTGGCTGATTGGTCGTGACGCGGAATGGAAGCCCTTCTCTGCAGGGGTAAGTAATGGCGGTCCTCGCGTGCGCGGCGTCCCTGTCTCCTGCTCGCGCTCCCTTCTCATCCCTCAGTCTCCGCTCGTCCCCGTGGTGCTGCGTGGGGCAGGGAGATGACGGCAGGGATTTCAGGGGATTTCCCCCCCCCCATCCCCCGTCCGCTTTGCCCTCCGGTTCCGCTCTGTCCCCGTGGCTGCACGCCTATAGGGAGCAGGAGATGACAGCGGGGAATGTTTCCCCCCCCACCAAACTGCTTCCAGGGATTGTCCAATCAAGAGCATGTCCACGTGGCTGGCATGCGCGGGGCAAGGGGATTTTTCCCACACAAGTTGTACGCTTGCGAATCGGCTTCCACAGAGTGTGTTGGTTGTGATGAGATGTGTCAGACTTGTAGCTTTACTCTGAGACCCCTGGGGGGGACACCGGTACCACCACGAGGCCGCGCCCGCTTATGGTGCGTGGCGCTGAGGAGGAGGAGAGAGATGGGGCCCCACGCTATAGGGACTTGTCGGGACACCTTTTCACGCTGCTCCCTCTCACTGCGGCGGGTGCTGCTTCACTTGGTCTTTAATGAACGAGTTGCCAGGCGTCATACGGATCATAGCAATCCATTTCCTTAAACTTGCCCGTGTGAGTTTCCCCTGAAACCAATGTGAATTCTAATTATGCGGACCCCCACTTCTACTCGAACCATTACCTGAAAGACGTGGGGACTGGCCGCCAGGATTGCCATTGTAAGTGGCTTATGGCAACCGGGCCCCGGCCTTGAACACCACTGACTTGGGCCTGTGTCCATTCCACATGGGATATACTAGTGGCAGGCAGCAGTTTTGGATGACTCACTCCCTTTTTTTAAGACGTCCTAGAGCTATCAGCCAGCGCTACATATCATCTTTGCACGGGTAGGGGAGCACTGGCGCAAGCTTCGTCTTTTTACTCAAGACGGGCGTTGGCCGCCCCGCGTCAGCACGAAGGACTCTATACCTCCGTTACACCAGTTTACGGGCTTAAACCTTGGATAGACGGCTTCACACGAGCGATGTTGACAATTGCCACTACCCGAGAATGCGGGTCACGCCTAAGGTGGCTCGGCCCCCCTAGCGCCAGTCCTCTATCGGCCTCTCCCAACGACCACCACTCCACGGAGATCGGGGGAGGCGAAGGTCTAGAGACCCCAGGGGCAAGAACACCGGACCTACCGTTTTTACACAAAGGTTGTGACGATAGAGAGGGAGCCCCACATGAGCACTCTATCCGTAAACGCGCGCCTGAGCGCTGTCTACTACCGGGCTTCTGACCCCAGTGCTGCGCGTATGCAGCCAAGCATCAGTACCGCCCCAGCCGACGTGGTAGATTCGACATTGGACAGTTTCTTATTTCGTGGGGGTTAGGACACAGCGGGGCCGAGGCTTGCACGGATAGCTCGGACGGCCCTGTAGCTGGCCTCTAGTAATAGAATCCCACTTCCCCACCTGCTCTACAGGTCCCTCAGAAAAATCACTTATATTCGTTGTACAGCATCTACGGGATATCCAAATTGGCGAAGGGACCAAACACCGGGGAAACACCATGTTGATACTTTAGGTTGGGGGACGAAGCCAAGGAAAGGGGCGTCTAAATCGCCCCAGTCACTCCGGCGAGCGTGGGGGGGGCTGGACGCATCGCAATGGGGGGGAGTGTTTTAGGGCGGAAGAAGAACGGTTCCCACAAACCTTTTGGCCCACTCGTCCCAAGGATTTCTGAGTGTGCTGACCTGAGAGACTAATGTGGAGTGAGCATATCCCGCGCTGTCAGACGAAGAGGTAAGTGACATCGAGTTTGGAGAAGATCTGCTTTGCCTGACTCACTTTCAGTTACAGCATGAAGTGTAACCAGTCAAAGCGAAACCTCAGATTGCCATCAACGATAAATACTCGTTGAGACGCTAGCCAAATACACGTCCGCTCCCGTGTCGTTCTGCCTGTTGGCTATTGTCTCATCCTACTCTGAAGTTGATCGTCGCCCCTTGGTCTTCAGCCGAGAGATTATAGTCTTAACCACGCGTGCATATCTTCCGCCCAGTGTTTTTCAATTGCGGGGCAGGAGACGCTACCGCCACAGACTAACCAACAGCGCAGTCCTAAAGGGCCGTAACGGTGGGTAACGCCCCCTTTTACTTCCTTCGAAACTGTTTATTCCAGTGTTAGCGCTCTCTCTAATGTTGGATAGATAACTTCCCTCCCATGTTTAAGGGTCGTCTGACGCTTCTGCCACGAATCGGGGGACGCTACCTTCTGAGTTCGTAAAAGTCGCGTGCAAGGTACGATTAATTTTGAAGCAAGGGAGCTATCGATCGTCGCGGGAAGTGATTATTAACGTAGAAGCCACTCCCCGAAGCCTGAAAGGGCGTCGTACGGAAGCCGGCGGTACCAAACAAACTCCGTATAACGGTCCTCCAGTGTTTTGTATACGACGGTTATGGTGGAAAATCTCGTTCGATTACGGGTGGACTCCCCCCCTGGATCCATGGGGACGTATTGCCCCCCGGTGCGGGGGTAGGCAACGGAGGCCCCCCCCCCCCCCCCCCCCCCCCCCCACCCCCCCTGTTGGTCCCGCTCGGTAAAGTGCCATTCGTGCATGGTCATGTGTGGAATATAGGGCTGTCTGTGTAAGAGGAGAGAGACAGAGAACCGTGTAGAGACACCAAAAGGTACCCCCCCACCCCACCCACCCCCACGTCTAAGTCATCCGCCCCACCCCCACCACGTAAAGTCATTCCCCCCCACCCCAACCAAAAGTCAGGTCACATCCCCACACCCCACCCAACAAGTCATCCCCCCACCTCCCCCCCCCCCCCACACGCACACTAAGTCATACCCCCAATTTCCTCACACCCAGTCAGTCATCCCCCCACCCCACCCAGTCAGTCATACTCCCCCCCACACCAGTCAGTCATACTCCCCCCCAACCAGTCAGTCTACCCCCCCAGTCAGTCATACCCCCCCACCCGTAAAGTCATTACCCCCCACCCCCAGCAGTCATACCCCCCCTCTCACCTCTCAGTCAGTCCTATACTACCCCCCCCCACCCAGTCAGGTACTACCCCCCCACCCCAGTACAGTCAAGTACCCCCACCCAGTCACGTCCCATAACAGCCCCCACCAGTCAGTCATCACCCCCCCCACATCAGTCAATCAACCCAACCACCAATGCTCAAACCATACCCGCCAACCCCAGTCAAGTTCATACAACCCCCCCCACCCAGTCAGTCATAACCCCCCCCACCCAGTCATACCCCCCACCCCGTCATACCCGCCCTCATCCACCCCAAGATCAGTCATACACCCCCACCCAGCAGTCAGTCACAAACCACCCACCCAGTATACCCCCTCCAACCAGTCAGTCATACCCCCCCCACCCAGTCGTCACGTAATACCCCACACCCCGTCAGTCACCCCCACCCAGTCAGTCTCCCACCCCCCTTGCCCAGTCACTCCCACCCCACTGCCCATCACCCCACCAGTCGAGACAGTCAGCCCGCAATCCTCAGCCCCAAACGGCCTCCCCCCCCAGTACCAGTAATCCCCACCCAATCACCACCCAAGCTACCCCCACCCACCCCAATCACCCACACATCACCCCACCTAATCACCCACCCAGGTCACCCATAACCCAAACCCAGTTCACCCCATCCACCCCACCTCCAGCGTCACCCCCATCACCCCACCAGTCTACCACCCCACTAAACCCACCCCAACCCCAAGCTCACCCAACACCCCCCAATACCCACCAACCCACCGTCAACCCTGAAGAGACTGGAGTGAAAAAGGAGACGAGAAAAGAGGAGGGCGAAGCAAAATATAGCGGGAGAGATAATCGGTGCCAAGAGAAGGCAAAGAGCGACAGGACCCCAGTCTGCGAGCAACTACTCACCACACGTAGCTATCACCCTATCTCTGGACGATATTATAACCATCTAATGCGGTCTTCTCTCTCATCAACCTATCTCTTGTCAGATCTAACCAGTATGTAGACCACTCGCTATCGCCCCTCTCTCGTCTCTTCTATCACCCTATCTACGTCCTCTAGCCTCAACCCTCTCTCGTCTCTCTCTCACCCTCTCTCCGTTGCTATCTACGAACAACTGCTCTCGTCGATATATCTAACAATATTGCAAAGTCTCTATAGAAAACGATCGCCGTCTTACTTCGCTCTTCCTCATCTCGCAGTCTCGCTCTCACACACCTATATGCTCCGCTCACGTCGATCAACCATATCTCAGCTGGCCTTCAGTCTCTGTACTCGCTCTCAACATCTCTCTGTCCTACACCCTCTCTCTGTCCTCACCCTCTCTCTGTCTCACCCCTCTCTCTGTCTCAAAATCTGGATCTGGATATATTTATTTACCCTGTATATCTATACTGCCCTATACTACACACCCGAAACTAACCTATACTGCTTTCTTCCAGATCTGACTCAAGCTTCACACAGAAGACATTAGAATCCCCCGTAACCCAGAAGACAGGTGTAGGAACACCTCCCCATGTATAACATGTGGGAATGAGGTACCTGGACATTGAGGGTCTGCGGATCAGGTAAAGATCCCAGGTGGGATTGCTGCTTTAAAATTCTGAAGCGGGGGCATCCAGGCACTAGTTAAGGGGTGCAGGAACTAGTCATTCACATCTGGTTTTTTTTTCTAGATTCGACATTTATACACACACATACACCACACACAAAACAAGGACTAATTGTAGTATAATGTAATACAATAAATAAACTTATGTCAAAAACGAATGTTCTTACTAGAAATTTATTAATTTATTTCATTTATGGTTTTTTTAAATGCGGGGGGGGGGGCGGCGGGTTAGCGGGGTGTTGGCGGGGGGACTAGGTGGCGAGTAGATTTTTTGGTTCGGCGAGTAATTTTTGGGTGATTGTCAAGCACTGTATATATCTATATATATATATATATTATATATATATATATATTATATATATATCAAACCGGTGTAACTCTGTTAGAGCGCGGGCAAAGAGGGTTATCCAGATAACACACAACAGATACAGTAGGTCCGGAAATAATTGGACACTGATACAAGTTTTGTTATTTCGGCTGTGTACAAAAATAAATTCAAGTTGCAGTTGAATAATGAATATGGGCTTAAAGTGCAGTCTATCAGCTTTAATTTTAGGGTATTCACATCCAAATTGGAGGAAGGGTTTAGGAATTACATCTCTTTAATATGTAACCCCCTCTTTTTCAAGGGACCAAAAGTAATTGGACAATTGACTCGTAAACAATGGAGGAAAGATCCCCAGTAGAGCACTCACACACTGTGTTGAAATGATGGTGTAAATTTAAAACTAAACATTATTAGAAACATAGTAAAACAATGGGGATTAAAATAGGATTAAACTCTGTATCACTACGCTTAGTTACCTAAGGGATATGATAGTCCCCAGGTAGGTAGTCGTTTTTGAAGTGTTGCTTGAGTACACTAGCCCCCAGCCACCTTAATTAGGGAAGCCTGGGGGAGAGCTGATTGAGGGATTATAAGTACTATTCTTATATGGAATGCCAATTATATACTTGTAGTGCATTGGTGCAATAGTATTGAAATGACACTGCTAATGGCGGGTTGATTGCACAGCCTGTAGTTAGCAATAGAGTGTCATTTAAATCTAGATAAGATAATGCACCTATGTTGCCTCAGGGTTAAATGAAAAGTGTAAATTACTGCCCCAAGGATACACAACAGCTATAGCACTAGGTAATATTGCTAAGACCTCTAGCTCTAGCTGATATTGCACAGTGTAGTTATAATAAAGTGTGCTGCACTTCTAAAACCTGTTGCTAACTGCAGTAGGTGATAGATTAAATAGAGCACTGTATAGACAAATGGTGACAGTTGCTATATAATCTGCCCCAGACCTGAGGGTTTGCTATTTAACCATATAAGATTGTGAACTGACTTAATCAGTAGATTTGAAATAAACATAATCTCTGATATAGAGCACCATGTGTGTACTGATTGCTATACCTGGAAGTCCCTGTATGGGAGTTACTGTGCAGAGTAGTTGGTGTATAAGTGTAAAAACAATTCAGCTCAGCAAGTGTAGAACATGAACAGTACCTTAACAGCCCTGATTAGAGCTACTCTGCTGTAACAGTGAATGGTAGTGAGCAACAGCACAGGTAAGTATACTCTACAGCTGCTATATATCTTGTCAGTATAGATATATATAATCCCTAGAAAAGGAGGCTCCCTTAGACCATCGGGTAATACAGGAGTATAAACTGTGCAGGAGCTGAGTCTCAGCGCTGCCTGCTCTGTCATTAAGCGTAGATAGCAGCGTCTGTGTCAGAGGGACAATTGACTCAAAAGCTGTTTCATGGACAGGTGTGGGCTATTCCTTCGTTATTTTATCATCAATTAAGCAGGTAAAAGGTCTGGAGTTGATTCCAGGTGTGGCATTCGCATTTGGAAGCTGTTGCTGTGAACCCACAACATGCGGTCAAAGGAGCTCTCAATGCAAGTGAAACAGGGCATCCTTAGGCTGCAAAAAAGAAGAAAATCCATCAGAGAGATAGCAGGAACATTAGGAGTGGCCAAATCAACAGTTTGGTACATTCTGAGAACAAAATAATGCACTGGTGAGCTCTGCAACCCAAAGAGGCCTGGACGTCCATGGAAGACAACAGTGGTGGATGATCGTAGGAACCTTTCCATGGTAAAGAAAAACCTCTTCACAACATCCAGCCAAGTGAAGAACACTCTCCAGGAGGTAGGCATATCCTTATCCAAGTCTACCATAAAGAGAAGACTTCACAAGAGCAAATACAGAGGGTTCACCACAAGGTGCAAACCATTCATAAACCTCAAGAATAGAAAGGCCAGATTAGACTTTGCCAAACAATATCTAAAAAAACGCCAGCTCAGTTCTGGAACAGCATTCTTTGGACAGATGAAACTAAGATCAACCTGTACCAGAATGATGGGAAGAAAAAAGTATGGAGAAGGCTTGGAACGGCTCATGATCCGAAGCATACCACATCATCTGTAAAACACGGTAGAGGCAATGTAATAGCAGGGGCATGCATGGCTTACAATGGCACTGGGTCACTAGTGTTTATTGATGATGTGACAGAAGCAGCCGGATAAATTCTGAAGTGTATGGGGATATATTGTCTGTTCAGATTCAGCCAAATTCAGCGAAGTTGATTGGACGGCGCTTCACTTTACAGATGGACAATGACCCAAAACATACTGCGAAAGCAACCCAGGAGTTTTTTAAGGCAAAGAAGTGGAATATTCTGCAATGGCCGAGTCAATCACCTGATCTCAGGCCGATCGAGCATGCATTTCATGTTGAAGACAAAACTAAAGGCAGAAAGACCCACAAACAAACAACAACTGAAGACAACTGCAATAAAGGCCTGGCAAAGCATCACAAAGGAGGAAACCCAGCGTTTGGTGATGTCCATGCGTTCCAGACTCAAGCAGTCATTGCCTGCAAAGGATTCTCGACAAAGTATTAAAAATGAACATTTTATTTATGATTTTGTTAATTTGTCCAATTAAATTTGAGCCTCTGAAATAAGGGGACTGTGTATAAAAATGGTTGCAATTTCTAAACGTTTCATACGATGTTTTTGTTCAACCCCTTGAATTAAAGCTAAAAGTCTGCACTTCTATTGCATCTCGGTTGTTTCATTTCAAATCCATTGTGGTGGCGTACAGAGCCAAAATTATGAAAATTGTGTCAGTGTCCATTATTTCCGGACCTAACTGTATATAGAGATACTCAGCATAATTATACAGCGCGGTGTGTTCATTAAAAGTGTATAGATACTCATCATCATTATACAGTGCTGCGTGTTCATTATTTGAGTATAGATACTCAGCACAATTACACAGCGCTGCATGTTCATTATCAGTGTATGAAGATTTGCCCATTAGACTGGTGCAAATAAATTCCCACCTTTCAATATATATCAAATAGTCCCCAGTCCGGTTCTTTTCTCAATTTAATCAGAGACAATAGAAAATATCTTTTACAGCACAATTTCAGTCGGTTACATCATTCAGGCGTATATACAGTCACTTAGTTATAGAGGGGAGGATCCGTAGTTGTTCTTAGCTCGGTCATGTTAAATGATTCTGAATTCTATAAATCCTGATACACTCTTTATACGTTTTCTTAACATTGCAATCACCCGTTTTTCTCGGTGTCAGTTCAAAATCTTCTTAGTCATCATCAATGCCAGAACACCGTTTCTCTACTTAGCAATATTTACTCTGATGTAGAAGACCCTCTTTGTTCTGTCACTAAGTAACTACAGTTAATCATATGTTCCCTATCTTTTAAGACCTCTCTCTATTGTATTGTCTTTCTAAGTATTTAACTAACCTTTGAATCCAAACTGCTGCAACTTAGCAGACAAAAGTTCCTACTCCTGCCTGCCTGCAGACTGATTTATCTTCTTATCTGAGCAGAGGCAGCTTATCATTTACCAATATCATTTCTAACTTAATGCTAAATTACTTATTTTACCAGTTACATGCTGAATATATAAGCAGTGTTCGACAATCCTATACATTTACACGCCCGGGGCGGGTGGATTTAACCCCCCGGCGAGTAACTCCCTACCTGACAGCTGATTGGTGCGGGCTCCCAGGCTTTGTGGGCGTGCGGCCAGGCTCTATATGAGCCCGCCCCCAACGAGCGGCCATTCTTTCTGGCCGGAGATCTGTTGGAGAGTAAGTAAGTACTCTCCAATCCTCCGTCTTGCGGCCCCTCTGCTCCTTCCCTGCAAGCCCCCTTACTCCCTGCGCGAGGCAGGTGTTCCCCCTTCTCGCCCTGTCCCTGTGTCCCGCTGATTGCAGTGGGGGTTCCCCCTTCTCGCCCTGTCTCCACGGGATGTCCCCGCGTCCCGCTGATTGCAGTGGGGGTTCCCCCTTCTCGCCCTGTCCCCGCAGGACGACCCCGCGTCCCGCTGATTGCAGTGGGGGTGTTCCCCCGTCTCGCCCTGTCCCCGCGGGACATCCCCGCGTCCCGCTGATTGCAGTGGGGGTGTTCCCCCGTCTCGTCCTGTCCCCGCGGGACGTCCCCGCGTCCCGCTGATTGCAGTGGGGGTGTTCCCCCTTCTCGCCCTGTCCCGGCATCTCCGGGCTGGAGATGGTCATGGGGAGGGGGTGGGGGCAGTGGTGGTGCTCGGTCCCGCTGCCTTTCCTATGTGTGTGTGTGTGTATGCATGGGTGTGTGTGTGTGTGTGTGTATGCATGGGTGTGTGTGTGTGTGTGTGTGTGTGTGTGTGTGTGTGTGTGTATATATATGTGGGACTGTGTGTATATATGTGGGATTGTGTGTATATATGTGGGACTGTGTGTATATATGTGGGACTGTGTGTATATATGTGGGAGTGTGTGTATATATGTGGGAGTGTGTGTATATATGTGGGAGTGTGTGTATATATGTGGGAGTGTGTGTATATATGTGGGAGTGTGTGTATATATGTGGGAGTGTGTGTAGGGAGTGTGTGTATATATGTGGGAGTGTGTGTATATATGGGGGAGTGTGTGTATATATGGGGGAGTGTGTGTATATATGGGAGTGTGTGTATATATGGGAGTGTGTATATATATATATGGGAGTGTGTGTGTGTGTGTATATATGTGTGTGTGTATATATATGGGAGAATGTGTATGTGTGTATGGGAGTATGTGTGTGACACCAGAGGTACCCCCCCCCCAATCAGTCACCTGCCCCGGTCAGTCAGTCACCCCTGCCCCGGTCAGTCAGTCACCCTTGCCCCGGTCAGTCAGTCACCCCTGCCCCGGTCAGTCAGTCACCCCTGCCCCCCTCTCTCTGGTCTCTCCCCGTCTCCCCTCTCTCTGGTCTCTCCCCGTCTCCCCTCTCTCTGGTCTCCCCCCGTCTCCCCTCTCTCTGGTCTCCCCCCTCTCTGGTCTCCCCTTTCTCTGGTCTCCCCTCTCTCTGGTCTCTTTCTCTCCCCTCTCTCTGGTCTCTTTCTCTCCCCCCTCTGTTTTTTTCTCTCTCCCTCCTCTGTCTCTTTTTCTCTCTCCCTCCTCTCTCTTTCTTCTCTCTCTCTCCTCTCTTTCTTCTCTCTCTCCTCTCTTTCTTCTCTCTCTCTCCTCTCTCTTTCTCTCTCTCTCTCTTCCTCTAACTCTCTTCCTCTCCCTCTCTTCCTCTCCCTCTCTCTTCATCTCTCTTCCTCTCTCTCCCTCTCTCCCTCTCTCTCCCTCTATTCCTCTCTCTCCCTCTATTCCTCTCTCCCTCTCTTCCTCTCTCTCCTTCTCTCTCTCTCCCTCTCTTCCTCTCTCTCCCCCTCTCTATTCCTCTCTCTCCCTCTCTTCCCCTCTCTTCCTCTCTTCCTCCCTCTCCTTCTCTTCCTCTCCCTCTCTTCCTCTCCCTCTCTTCCTCTCCCTCTCCCTCTCTTCCTCTCTCTCCCCCTGTCTGTATCTGGATATCTTATTTACCCTATATATCTTAACTGTCCTATACTACACCAAAATAACTTATACTGCTTTCTTCCAGATCTGACTCAAGCTTCACACGGAAGACATCGGATTCCCCCCTAACCCAGAAGACAGGTAGGGAACACCTCCCCTCCAACTTATAACATTGCGGGAATGAGGGTACCTGGATATTGAGGGACTGCGGATCAGTATGTACAGGAAAACCAGGGGAGCGGTTGCACCTTAAAATAAAAACAAAATCTACATGGTGTAATATTGTTAACACAGTGAAGTGGTTTCTAAGAAACTTAGAAAGCTAGATAAGGAGGCTATAGCACGTATAACCAGCCAAACAAATTGGTAAAACCATAGGAGGAACTGAGATCTCAAGTAGAGACAAAAACACAGGGATAAAACAAACACTTTATCCACAGATAAATGAATTGGAGGCTTACAGGATCCAAAAGGATATACAGCATAGGGAGTATGTAATCTGCCGATCACTTCTCATCGCCGATCGCTGCTGCTGCTGCACGCCACCCAGACTGCGTCTCGAACAGCCGTCACGTCACTTCCGGAATTCCGGCCGGTTGGAGATGACGTCACGGGCTCAACGTTCTTTCTCTCTCAGTCTCAGGGTCACACTCCACGCATTTCGACGCTCTAAAATAGATTATTTGCCCATTATTAAACACTGCATTAGCATACATAAATAAAGTAAATAAATTCAATTATGCTTACCACAACAGCAGGTCCCTCTGTCCTCAGTTGCAAGAAAGCATATACAGTATACAGTACATAATAAAGACATTCTAATGGCCCCTAACCCCTTAATCACCTTAGCGGTTACTAACCGCTATAGTCATTAAGGGGTTAACCCATCCTGCCCCGATACAAACCCGGGAGGCCTAAGAACCCACCCACCCCGGACTGACTATACCCACCCTGTACCCATTGAATAGTATAGTGGTACATCATACCCATATAATAATAATATGGGCATGATAAGCCTCTATAGCACTCAATGAATGGGCACCCTAATTACAATACATTAATGCACCAGATACACAATAATAAAACACGTACCTTGAAGGCCTCCAACAGCATCCGATGCCATCCGCCATGAAGATTCGGATCAGGCACCCATATCTTCTTTTTTCTTTCTTTAATCACCTTCTTCTATCTTCATCTGTCACCATTTCTTGATCTTCTTTATCTTCTATCTTCATCTGTCAATCCAAAAAGCCACATGGTAAATCCCAACCGATGTTGTCTCGTCGTCTTCTTTGGCTCAAATGAGGCGTCACGGCCTTAAATAGGGCTTGTGACGTCACATTTAGCCTCAAAATGGTTAACAGCCACCTGATTGGCTGTTAAAAACCATGGTCTGACTTTAATTTTTTTTTTTACATGACGTCACTTAAAGGAATGATGCCACAATCAGAATGGCTGTACTTCATTTGCCTTTATGATGATGTCACTAAATCCAAGATGGCTGGCATCACATGGTATTTCAGCCAGAGTGTGGAATTGGTTCCCACGATCTGATTGGCTGAAATACCATGTGACGCCGGCCATCTTGGATTTAGTGACGTCATATTAAAGGCAAATGAAGTACAGCCATTCTGATTGGCTGGCATCATTCCCTTTAAGTGACGTCATGTAAAAAAAAAAAAATTAAAGTCAGACCATGGTTTTAACAGCCAATCAGGTGGCTGTGTGGACATTTTGAGGCTAAATGTGACATCACAAGCCCTATTTAAGGCCGTGACGCCTCATAGGAGCCCAAGAAGACAACGAGACAACATCGGTTGGGATATACCATGGTGCTTTTTGGATTGACAGATGAAGATAGAAGATAAAGAAGATCAAGAAATGGTGACAGATGAAGATAGAAGGTGATTAAAGAAAGAAAAAAGAAGTTTGGGGTACCTGAGCCGGATCCTGATGGATGATGGCATCGGATGCTGTTGGAGACCTTCAAGGTACGTGAGCTTCCTGTTACCCCGGGAGTCAGAGGGCCACCGCTTCTAATGGTAAGTAATATATTGAATGTTTGTAAATGTCTTTAACAGTTTTTTTTCATTGGATGTGTTTTTTGATTTTTTGGGGAGGCACATTGACTGATAATATATTAATCTGTACCACTTTAGGGTACAGATTAATACATTATTATGACAATATTTGGGGGGCATTTCTGGCTTGGTATTGCTGTTGGTTTTTTTATTTATTTTTTCAATTTTTTTTATTGTTTTTGAGAGAATGACATCATATAACAGGTTTTAACATACATCTGTTACCACTTCACAGTTTACAAAAAGAAGAAATATTAAACATTATATTACAACATAAATAATACTCTTGTTGTCTTCTTTTCTTATATATTAATTAACTTACATCTGTTAACTTCTACAAGACTTTTTTGTTATTTTTAAAATTGTAACAACCTATTGAGGAAGCAGCCGCTTCCGGATATCTCTCTCTCAGAGTAAATCAAAGGAAAGTGGAGAGAAAAGTAAGAAAGAAGAGGGAGGGGGAGGGGATAGAGGGGAAGTGAGAAGAGGGGGGGGGGGGGTCTTATTAACTCCAAGCTAGTGTGGCCCATTTATTCTTTTATTAATTGTCTGGCCATACTGACCAAACCTTATGGAATTTATCAACCTTTTGACCCAGCTGTGCCGAGAGGAGTTCCATTAGTCTTATTTCCCTGACACGTCTCAATACTGTCTGCTTGGAGGGGGCGTTTATTTTTTTCCATGCCGCGGCTACCGAGCAGCGAGCTGCTGTGAGGACGTGTCTTATCATTTTGTTCTCTTGGGGTTGTAGTCCCTCTATTGGTTTAGCCAGCACCAGGACCAGTGGGTCCGCCTCCATCTCTACCCCCAGGAGTTCTCGTATCATTGTTTGTATCATGATCCAGAACCCCTGAATTTTTGGGCAAATCCACCAGATATGAGCCATTTCTCCTTTTTGCCCGCATCCTCTCCAACACAAATCTGAGGACCCGGGGAAAATCTGGCTCAGCCTATTTGGGGTTAGGTACCAATGAAACAGAATTTTGTATATGTTTTCTCTTATAGTTGTGCAAATTGATGTTTTAGAGGCCGCTTTCCAGATATCCTCCCAGTCATCTCTGTCTAAGTCTAGTCTAGGTCTTCTGCCCATTTTAGCATGTAGCTATGCTTAGATTGTGCCGCAGTTGACGCCAGGCCCAGATATACCTCAGAAATCAGACCTTTACAATAATAGCCTCTTCTGCATAATCTCTCAAATTTTGTCATAGCAGAAAACGCTGTGTCTTTTGAGACTGTTTGTAGGTAATGTTGAATTTGTAAGTAACCAAATACCGGTAAATTTGTAGTTTTATGTTTTTTCTCCAACTCTGGGAGTGCAAGAATCTTATCTTTGGAAACAAAATCATCAGCCATTACCAACCTTAGCTCTTTATATTTACTAAGTCCCTTTGGGAGGCAGCCTGGGATAAACTCAGGGTTGCTAAATATGGGGATCATTACAGTGGGGGAAGATGCCAAATGATATTTCTCCTTATTTCTTGCCCATATCTTCCATGTACACCTCATTGCTCCCAGTTTTAATTTATCTGCTAGGCTCTCTCTTCCTCCCCCGGTCCAAAGGGTTGCTGGCAGAGAAAGGGGTCCTGCATAGGTAGACTCAATCCCCAGCCAGCAACTTGTAGTTGGGTCGTTGTTTCACATTATTACTTGTTTTAGTTGGGCCGCCAAAATAGTATTTGGTGATATCCGGGACTCCCAGACCTCCGCAATCTTTTGGAGCTAGCAAAATTGTTCTAGCAACCCTTCGTCTTTTGTTTTTCAAGATGAATTGAAAAATTCTATTCTGGATATTTTTAAGTTCTGCTAGTGGAATGTCTATTGGAAGCATCTGGAAATAATAAAGGAGTCTTGGCAGGATATTCATTTTAATTGTGGCTATTCTTCCTAGCCAAGAGATCTGATATTCGTTCCAGCTCTGAAGATCTTTTCTAATCTTTTTCGAAGAGAGGGGGATAATTGTGCTGGTATATGGTCTTAAAAGAGCTCATTATCTGTATTCCCAGATATTTCATTATTATCGAGCTCCATTTATAATTAAAGTTTGCCTGTAGCAATTTGACTTCTGATGCTGTTAATGAAAGGTTCAGTGCCTCCGACTTGCCGTGTTAATTTTATATCCCGAAATGTTACTAAAGTGGTCTAATTGGGATTGTAAGTTCGGGGGGGACAACAATGGGTTGGACAGGGTTAGGATAATGTCGTCGGCAAACAGGGATATTTTGTAAATTGTCTCTCTAATTTCAATACCTTTGATATTCTTCTCGTCTCTAATTGTCGCTGCCAGGGGTTCTATGGAGAGGGCGAATAGAAGTGGAGATAGGGGGCATCCTTGTCGGGTACCATTAGTGATTTTTATGGGGCTTGAGTCTCCTCCTGTGAGTTTCACGACTGCTGTGGGAGTTTTGGATAGGCCTCTGATCCCCTCTAAATATTGGCCCCTAAATACGAATTTGATCAAAGTTTGATCTAGAAAATCCCACCGTATCCTGTCAAACGCTTTTTCTGCGTCTAGACTCAACAGGATAGCCTTCGTATTTGAGAGGTGTACATGGTCTATAAGGTTGATAATTTTCCTGGTATTATCCGAGGCCTGTCTTCTCGAGACAAACCCGACTTGATCTATATGAATTAGACTGGGCAATATTGGGGTGAGTCGGTTTGCCAAGATATTGCTAAAAAGTTTTAGATCCGTATTAAGGAGGGCTATGGGGTGATAGTTACCTCATTGTAATGGGTCTCTCCCTTCCTTGTGTATGATTGCTAGATTTGCTTTAGACATTGTTGTCAGAATATCTGCTCCCCCTAGAAACGAATTAAACATATCCAGCATATATGGGGCTAGTACCTTCTTAAATTTTTTGTAGTACTGGTTTGAAAAGCCACCTGGGCCCGGCGTTTTACTAGCTTTTAATTGCGCAATGGCTTCTAGAAGTTCTTCCTGTGTTATATCCTTGTTTAGTTCTAAAATATTTTCTTCTGTAAGTTCTGGAAGTTTGCACTTCCCCAAATACTCAGAGATAGCCTCCGATCCAGATGATCTATTCTTTGGGAAGTTTAAATTGTATAATTTAAGGTAAAATTCCGAGAATTATTTTGCTATTTGCTTCTCGTTGTATGGTTTTGCTCCTAAACTAGTTTGAATAGCTGAGATTTGTGTTTTGGTTCTCAGTCCTCTAAGTTTGGACGCCAATAGTCGATCGGCTTTGTTACCTTTATCATAATATTTTTGCTCGGTCCACCTTAACGCCCTCTCCACTTCATCTAGTTGTGTCTGCTTCAATTCAGATCTGGTTTTATCTAGAACCTTAAATAATTTTTTTGAGGGGTTATTTTTATGTTTCTGTTCCAAAAGCTGCGCTTTTTCAGTTAATTCATTGTATAATTTTTGCTTAGCTTTTTTCTTATATGATGCTATGGAAATAATAGTCCCTCTTATTGTAGCCTTAAGGGCTTCCCATAGCATAGCTGGTGACTCTACGGAGCCCTTATTCAGCGTAAAATATTATCTGAGTTTTTGTTTAATGTCTATTTCTACATCCATTTGGTTCTACAGAGAATCGTTTAGTTTCCAATTATATTGATTGCTTTTACTGAAGGGGAGAGAGAGTACTAGTGAGACCGGACCGTGGTCCGACCATGATATTGACCCTATGTCTGACTGGGAGGATGCCTGGAGAATGTCTTGGGTTCCCAGAAAATAATCAATCCTTGAATAGGTCTGGTGCGGGGGTGAGAAAAACGTGTAGTCCCTCTGGCCCTGGTGCTGCGCTCTCCTAATATCTATAAGCGAGTATTCTTTTAGGATGCTTCTAAAGTCTTTAGCATTTTTTTCAGTGATGCGTGGGTGTGCCGTTCCCTGTGCACTTGTCCTGGGGTGACTATCATATTCATATCTCCTCCTATCAGTAGTGTGGTTCTTGGCTGGGAAGATATATTATCACATAAGTCCCTTATAAATTTCGCTTGCCCGTCATTTGGGGCGTATACAGTACATTCACTAAGACTATTTCTACCCCATTGAGCGAGCCATATAGAATTAAGTATCTGCCTTCTGGGTCGTATACCGCTTTTTTTAGGGTGAATGGTGTATTATGTTTAAATAATATAGCTACCCCTCGTTTTTTTGTTGTACAAGACGCGTAGTATGCTTGGGGGTAGTCTTTGTTTAAGGTGTTTGGGGGAGATGTGGTGTTAAAATGGGTTACCTGAAAGAATAGTATATTTCCTTTTGGTTTTTTTGAGTTCCTGGAGGGTAAGTCTTCTCTTAATTACTGAATTTAGCCCCTTTACAGTAAGGGACACTATCTTTAGGGGTGGTTTACTAACCATTTTTCCTTTTTTAGTTGGGTAGGGTCTTGAGATCCCTCCACTTTCCCAGGGTGGAGGAGCGTCCTACCTTCTTCCTTTGCGTGCATGTCTAGGTGAAGTCCGTGTGTCTTTTTGGCGTCAGTAGTTTTGAGTCTTCTAATCTCTGTGTGTTCTGTGCTGGGGAGGGTTGGCTTGGAGACGGGCTGATTGGACACCTGGGGAGGGGGAGACAGAGGGGCAGGAGAGAGGAAAAAGAAAAGAGAAAGTGGGCGATAACAACGCCCTAACATAGTAACCCCCACCACGCTAAGGGTGAGAGGGGCGGGCATATTGCCCTCTGGAGACTTCTCGATGAGTCGGGTTCCGGAATCCACCAAGGAGGTCCAGGAGCCCCTCCGGGTATTCAGAGATCAATCGAGACCATGCATGGCACTGTGAGTCAACAATTTACACTTTATATAACCACTTGTCACCTGTGGCCGGTATTAAAGGCTTAACATTACTTAACCTACTGAACAGTTTCTAGTCTTTCCCATTACTCTAGAATTGACATAGCTATCCTAGTCTTTTCCCACAGGAATCTTTTCCAAATTCTCTCCCTAGATAGCTTTAATATTTATGGGTAGCTTAAACCTGTTACCTAGAGTTATGAAATATACCAATACGATTGTAACAAGGGTTAACATGTTTTGGTATACCCAAGAGTTTGAACGTTCCCGGTCTTTTGCGAGCTCCTAAACATTGTTTACTCTGTTTTCTAGATCTTACTCTAAAAAGTAGACTCTTTACAAACATTTCTAGGTTTCCCCACAAGGTGGAGCCAGAGGATGAATTCTAGACAACATCTATACTGTACCTGACAAACAGTATAACAGAACATCCTATAGAGGAGTTATCCCAATGACACCGCTCCAGGGATGATATTGTTCACATCTTCAGTTTGAGTCCGGTCTTGATCAGGAAAAGACCTCTGCGGGCCCTCGCCCCCCCCATCCAAAACCCAAAATCCACCCCCCACCCACAAGACGCGTCTGGGGCTGAGACTCATTCTTCAGGAAACTTGGGGGTACTCTACCCGCCCTTTGGTTCTGCAACAGGCCCGTAGGTTATACCTGGGGGGGGAGAATGAAGGGGGGGGGAGAAGGCGGGGGAGGGGGGGGGAGGGGGGGGCGGGGGGGGGGGGCGGGGAGGGCGGGGGGGGGGGGTGGGGGGAGGCAACAACGACCGTCTCTCTGCAATTTCTTTTTGTATTACACCTCCTGCGTCGGCTGTTCTTCTTTACTCGTCACGCGTCGGGTTCTTTTGCGACGCCAGGCGTTGTGATGTCCTTGGTGTTTTCGCCGTTCATTGTCTGTGCTGCTCTTCCTCTGCTTTCTCAGATGTCGCATCCTCATCTGTATGTTGGAGACCCAGGGCCCTTAGGAATCTGGGGCCATCTTCCATGTAGGACACCGTGTGCATCTTCCCTCCAACTTGCGCCATCAATTTAAAGGGGAATCCCCATCTGTATCTCACTTTGTGATCCCTTAATTTTGTGTAAGGGGCCGCATTTCTCTTCTCCTGTATACTGTTTCTTTAGATAGGTCGCTGTAGATTTCCAGGTGGGTATTACGGAATTGAAGCTCACCTTTTTCCCTGCTGGCTGTGAGCACCTTTTCCTTGGTTGTATAGGAATGGAAGCGTATGATGACGTCTCTGGCTCTCTTAGGGTCTTCTGACTTCGGGCCCAATGTCCTGTACGCTCTATCCAGCTCCATTTGTTCCTGCTGCAGCTCAGGGACCAGGTATATAAACAGGTCTTTCAGGTACGGCTGTAAGTGGGCAGCCTCTATCTCCTCCGGGATGTATCTCACGCGGAGGTTCTGGCGTCGGTCTCTATTTTCCTGTTCCTCTGCTTTCTCTTTTAAGGAGCGAATTTCGTAATTGAATCTGTTTATTTCGTCCTCTGCTTGGGAATAGGCATGTTCTGTATCCTCCACTTTTTTTTGTATAGTGTCAGTTCTCTCTGACAGGGAATTCATGTCAGTTCTGAGCGAGTAGACGGTTTTATTAAGATCATCTTGGAATCCCTGTCTCATTCTCTGGAATAAAGCCTCTAGGTCAGGGATGGGCAACCTATTTTTCAATGTAGCCACAGGTGTGGCGAATTAGAAGTGAAAATAGCCACACCATGTAAAAATTGAGGTATTATGTTGCGCATGCGAAAATTTTAAACACACTGTTTCTCAGGGCCGTTCTATAGTGTGTGCGCCGGAGGTTGTGCGAACGCGCATGCACGTGACGCATGCTTTTTTTGTGTATGCTGCGAGCGAGTGAGGCACAGTGTGTGTGTGTGACTGTGACTGTGTGTGTGTTATAAATACGTTTGAAATAAATAAAGAAATACTTTAATAAATTATTTATTAACATTGTACATATACACACATTTCAGCGGCGGTAGCGAAATCTTTCTTTTCCTCATTCTCCCCCTTGTCGGCCGGTCCCACACTCACTGCCGTGCGCGCGCGGCACCATTATAGAAAGGCTGACAAACCTCGGCCAACTATAACTGCCACAAGCGCACACACTATAGAACGGCCCTCAGACCGTAACCCCCCCTCATCCTCTCATGCCACCACCACTACCTTCCTCATCATCATCTCCTCACCCCCCCCTCATCACATCTCATTTATCCCCCCTCATCATCTCCCCCAGCACCCTTGATCTCCCCCCCCCCCCCGGCACCCTTGATTCTCTCCCCTTCCCGTCACCTTGATTCTCCCCCTGCCCCCCCCGCAACCTTGATTCTCCCCCCGGCACCCTTATTCTCTCCCCCCCCCCGGCACCCTTGATTCCCCCCCCCCCCCCGTCCCCTTGATTCTCCCCCGCACCCTATTCTTCCCCTTCCCCCCCCGCACCTTGATCCTTCCCCCCCCCCGACCCTCCCCCCCCCAGCACCCTTGATTCTCCCCCCCCCCCGGCACCCTTGTATTCTCTCCCCCCCCCCGGCACCCTTGATTCCCCCCCCCCCCCCGGCACCCTTGATTCTCCCCCCCCCCCGGCACCCTTGATTCTCCCCCCCCCCCCGCCCCTTGATCATCCCCCCCCCCGCACACTTATTCTCACGCCCCCCCCCCCGCCACCCTTGATTCTTCCACCCCCCCGGCACCCTTGATTCGCCCCCCCCGGCCCCTGATCGCCCCCCCCCCTCGCACCCTTGATTCGCCTCCCCCCCCCCCTCGCAACCCTTGATTCGGCGCCCCCCCCCCCCCCCCCCCCACCCCTCTCACCCTTGATCCCCCCCCCCCCCTTCGCACCTGATTCTCCCCCCCCCCCCCCCTCGCACCCTTGATTCCCCCCCCCCCTCGGCACCCTTGATTCGCCCCCCCCCCTCGCCCCCTTGATTCTCCCCCCCCCTCTCCCCCCCCCCCTCGGCACCCTTGATTCTCCCCCGCCCCCTCGGCACCCTTGATTCTCCCCCCCCCCTCGGCACCCTTGATTTCCCCCCCCCCTCGGCACCCTTTATTCTCCCCCCAGGACCCTTGATCTCTTCCCAGCACCCTTTCTGCGAAGTCCACCATATCAAGCCCCCCCCAATCCTACCGATTTTCGGCGGCGCCGCGATTAGCAAAGAGCGGCTGGCAGCAGTGGTGGGCGTCCGGCGGGCAGTGGTGTTCGGGTGGATTTTTGGATGTAGCAAAGTGTCACATCACGCAGGAGCGAGCTGGGGGGGCGGGGTGTGTGCGCATCAAGCGCGTCACCATGCTGGAGCGAGCTCAGAGGGGGAGGGAGAACAGGTTGGAGCAGGCGGGGGTGTGGGAGGGAGGAGAGGACAGCAGGAGCGCGCTCCTTCCCTACCAAGGAAGGGGAGAGGGGGGGGCTGAGGGGGCCGCGCGGGCCGCAGAGAGAGTGTCAAGGCAGCCCTTGTTCGCCACACTTTCCCTGCCAATCGCACACAAGTGGCGAATGGCGATAGGGTTGCCCACCCTGGCTTAATGTAGTTCCCTGGTTACCTCTAGCTGTTTCTCCTTGCTCCTCCGCTCAGGCATGCTGTCGGGCATTTCTATGGGGGGGGGTCCGGCCGCACCCCTTGGGTCGGGCCGTCTCTAGCTGAGGGTGTTTGCGTCGGCATGAAAAGCTTTTAGACTGTTTGCGCGGATCCTCTTCGGCCTTACGTCATCCCCTGGGAGTTGCGCCGTGCTCCGTTTAGTTTTGTTTGATTTTTCTCCCGCGATTGGCACTATTTTAGCCGCTAGTTATTATCTTTACTTTCAGTCCAGGATCCTGTGGGGAGCAGGGATACTGTGACCCTGGGGCTCGTGGCAGGGGGTAGGGACTTTTAAACAGGCAGGTTGTCCGCTCCTTATGGCACTTTTGTGGGGTGTTGGTCCCTCTGCTTACCCTCTCAAATGGCTGCCCTCTCCCCCCTGACTAGCCACGTGTCTGGGGACTATGCCTCCCTTAATTAGGGGATATCTTTCCGATTTTTCTCTCCTCTCAACAGGTCCTAGCTCGGCAGCACCTTATGCTTGAGCTGTTGTGTCCAGGGGAGTCTTCTACTTCCCCCTCTCCTAGCCGCCGCGCCGCACGGAGGCCATCGCTGCGCCTCTGCACACCGGGGGGTAGGGGGGGTCTGTCCCCGCTCGCCTCCCTCCCCTTTATCCGTGTTCCACGGGCACACGTGACCCCCCGCCTCTTCTCCCCGCTCCCGAGCATTAGGCCGAGTCGCGCGGACCGTCTGAGGGGAAGATTTGCAGCAGGGGGTTGGCCGCCCGCAAGAGGCCCTCCCCGAGCACCGGCAAACACTCACCAGAGCCTCGAGTCGGGCACACCGACCGACTTAGAAAAATTTCCTGAAAAAAGTCAAGTTTAGAACCAAGGAGGTCATGCAACTAAGCTCCGATAAGTCACTTTTAGAGCGCAAAGTGCTCTTAGGACGTGATTTTGAGCTCAACCCGATGCACGAAGCCACGCAAACAGGGCCCTTTGCGACCTAAAACTGACTTTTGTCTAAAGTCCAAACTTTGCTGTTCGTAACCTGTTTGCGTTAAATTTTGCCCTTAAGCGGGATGCACTAAGCAACGCAACCTTAGCTACGCGAAGAAAGTTGCGTTCAACAAAACACGTCAGGTCAGAGTAGACGCAAAAAAAGCTGGACTTAGAAAATATTATTGCTTTTCATTTTTGCAGGCGCAAAACCCATACAGCAGGCCTGCGGGTGTCCCCGGGTGACCCATGGGGTCCCCGAGGAGCCCGGGGGTCTCACGGGTGTCCCCCAGCGACCCAGCGGTGTGGTCCGGGGGTGGGGGTCCCCGGCTCACCAAGGGGGTCCCCGCGGGAGTCCCGGGGTACCAATGTTGCGTCCTCCAAAAATAATTATAAAAATATTCTAACTAAATACAACCCCCATAACCTATACAGTACAGTAATGGGCAAAATTACTATTATCCAACAATGGATAATAATGTATTTGCCCATTTTAAATACATATAAATTACAATAAATGCAGTAAAAAAATTACACTTACCTTTTACAGGCACCCACGATGAAGGTCGTCTTCATCACTCATCTTCATCCTGCCCATGCCCCTCCGATGCTGCAAGAAATCACAGAATAAAAACATCCAATGTATGTTCCCATAACCCCTTTATCACCTTAGCGGTTATTAAACGCTACAGTCATTAAGGGGTTAACCCACCCTACCCCCCACTGGAGGCCTACAACCCTCCCCCACTAACCCCCCACCCCGTGAGGCCTAAACACCCTACCACTACCACCGGGAGGCCTACACAACATTAACCCTTGGGACCAATACCCCCTCCCCCCCACCCCAGTACCCACAATAAAAACCAATACACAGCCCCACCAATAAAACATCATTCTATTTATTAAATACATAACACCCACCCCCTGTGCCCCCCCCATAAATACATGATTTATTCTTTTACATACAGGGTTCATACCCCAGGCACACGTGAGCCCCGGTGGGACTGACGGGTCACAGTCACAGACCTACAGGTACCAGCAACTTGTTTCATTACGGTTCTGGAGGCCTGTTGTGGGTTCCCGCCAGGCGCCATGGCCCACCAGGTGGTCTCCCGAGGGTCACATGGGCCATAATTGGGTCCCCATGTAGGCCCCACCCTCCCTGCCCCTCCCCTCCCTCCCTGCCCCTCCCGCCCCATTGCCCCACCGCCCCTCCCTGCTCTTTGCCCCCGCCCGCACTACCTGCTCTTGCCCACCCGCCCCTCCCCTCTGCCCTCCCTGCTCTTTGCCCCCCCCGCCCTCCTCCTGCCTTTGCCCCCTCCGCCCCTCCCTGCCCTTTGCCCCCTCCCGCCCCTCCTGCCCCTTTGCCCCCCCCGCCCCTCCCTGCCCTTTGCCCCCCCGCCCCTTCCCTCCCTTTGCCCCCCGCTCACTGCCTTTGCCCTCCCTGCCCTTTGCCCTTCCACGCCCCTTGTCCCCACCCACCTTCCACGCCCACTTGCCCCCCCCACCCTTCCACGCCCCTGCCCACCAACTGCACATGCCCTTGCCCCAGCCACTTCCGGAATAACCACGCCCATTCCGCACATGCCCCCCCGCTCAACGACCTTGCCCCCCCCCGCCCTCACGCCCCTTGCCCCCCCCGCCCTTCCACGCCCCTTGCCCCCCCGCCCTTCCACGCCCCTTGCCCCCCCACGCCCTTCCACGCCCCTTGGCCCCCCCGCCCTTCCACACGCCCCTTGCCCCCCCCCCCTTCCACGCCCCTTGCCCCCCCCCTTTCCACGCCCCTTGCCCCCCCCTTCCACGCCCCTTGCCCCCCCCTTCCACGCCCTTGCACCCCCCCCGGCCTTCCAAACCCGCTGCCCCCTCCCCGCCCTTCCACGCCCCTTGCCCCCCCACCCTTCCACTCCATGCACCCATGCCTTACACGCCCGGGCAACGCCGGTAATCAGCTAGTCCTTAGAAATCCATGCTGACTATTACTAATAATTTTGTTTTCCATTAGGTATTCTGAATATTAGCCCATATTAAACCTTCAGTAGCTTCCCCACTATTGAAGTCAGGCGTACAGGTCCTGTAATTCCCGGTTTATGTGATCTAGCCCTTTTTAAATAGAGACACCACATCTGCTTTACGCCAATCATGTGTACTGAGCCTGTGAAATGGAGTCCGTGAAATTTTAAATATAATGGTTGGCTATTATGGCTTAACTCCTTGAGAAACTCTTGGATGTATGCCAAGGGCCAGGTGCCTTATTTACTTTACATTTTATCAAGCAGCTTTAGAAACTTCTTCCTCAGTTAACCAATTGGCATTAGATGGAAGGTTGTGGCTTCACTCCTGCGGCACTACTATTGAACTTGATTCTTCCCTGGCAAACACAGAGGAAAAGAATTTGTTTAATACCTCAGCTTTATCCTTATCTCCAATAATCTGCCTGCCCATCTCACACTGAAAGGGTCCTATATTTTAATTTCTCGTTTTTTTTGTTATTGAGGTACTGTCACGATCGTGCTCATCACAAACCCGGACCGGACCGCGGGGCTGAGGTGGGGATTGGAAAAAAAACAACCTTAGGCCACGAAGCCGGGTCCGGAGTGCGGATTCCGTGGTCAAACGTAGCCGGGTCAGGATTGGAGAAGTCAGGGTTAACGATATCCAGGCTGGGGTCAGGGCAGGCGGCACAGGAGCGATGGACGAGGTCACAGGCTGAGGTCGGCATCGGGAAGGCATCAGTGAAAAGCTTCAGCGTAGGCGCTTCAGCGCAAGGGAAGGTCTCCGGGACTGGACTCCTACAGTGCAGGGGATCCATAGCAGGTGCTCCAGCACAGGAGGACCTCAGGAACAGGAGGGGCTTCGGCATAGACGCTTCAGCGAAGATCCTGCAGCGTAATGAAGGCAAAGTCTTAAGGAAGCAGGAAGCTTCAGCACAGAAACGGCCTCTGGACGGAGGAGGCTCCAGGATACAGGAAGCTTCAGCACAGGGAGGCCAAGACGGCCAAGCAGAGGTGATTGTGGCAAGCACCGAAGCACCGAATACTTAGAGAAAGTACTTGAGAATTATGCTCAGCACCTTCCTGGGGGGAAGGGCTGACTCTAAATAGCATGGGCAGCCAATAGGGACAGAGCTGCCTAGCAAGCAGCATGAGGCAGCCAATAGGGACAGAGCTGCCTAGCAAGCAGCATGAGGCAGCCAATAGGGACAGAGCTGCCTAGCAAGCAGCATGAGGCAGACTGCAGTGCGAGTCCAGAACAGGTGATTCCAATTGCCAAGTCCAGGGAAAGCTTTGCCTGCAAGCTCTGTATGTAATGGTGAGTTCCAGCCAAAGCCAGGACCGGAGCCCTTACAGGTACTTAAAGAACGTTTTAGGGTTGACCTTACTTTCTATTGCAACCCTTTTTTCATTATCCATTTTTGCTAATTTGATTGCCCTTTTGCAATTTTTGTTACATTCCTTATAATTGTGATACGATGTCTCTGTCCCTCCTGACTTCAAATATCTAAACGCCTTCCTCTTCTTGTCCATTTCCTCCCCTACCTGTTTATTTCGCCACATTGGTTGTGACTTATTTCTTTTATACGTATTACCCACGGGTATACACTGATAAGTGTGCTTTTCTAACAATGTTTTAAAGACTGCCCATTTATCTTCTACATTGTGCAAATAAATTCCCACCTTTCAATATATATCAAATAGTCCCCGGTCCGGTTCTTTTCTCAATTTAATCAGAGACAATAGAAAATATCTTTTACAGCACAATTTCAGTCGGTTACATCATTCAGGCGTATATACAGTCATTTAGTTATAGAGGGGAGAATCCGTAGTTGTTCTTAGCTTGGTGATGTTAAATGATTCTGAATTCTATAAATCCTGATACACTCTTTATACGTTTTCTTAACATTGCAATCTCCCGTTTTCTCGGTGTCAGTTCAAAATCTTCTTAGTCATCATCAATGCCAGAACACTGTTTCTCTACTTAACAATATTTACTCTGATGTAGAAGACCCTCTTTGTTCTGTCACTAAGTAACTACAGTTAATCCTATGTTCCTTATCTTTTAAGACCTCTCTCTATTGTATTGTCTTTCTAAGTATTTAACTAACCTTTGAATCCAAATTGCTGCAACTTAGCAGACAAATGTTCCTACACCTGCCTGTCTGCAGACTGATTTATCTTCTTATCTGAGCAGAGGCAGCTTATCATTTACCAATATCATTTCTAACTTAGGGGCCTATGCAGAGAGCAGCGCTAGAATAAATTGGAGAGTTTAAGAAAAAGTAGCTTTAATGGAGAGTTTTATTCTCCATATGCAGAAATGGGCGAAATCCGCTATTTTTAGCATTACTGCATGTGGAGAATTGTAAATGAGGAGATGCGCGCAGCTGAAAGGGAGAAAAAAAAAAATCGCGCATTTTTTTTCCCCCCCTATAGCCGGCGAGCTCCTGCTTCTTGCCAACTTTAGTTGGCGGAGAAAATTGAAGAAAATCGCGCCAAAAACAGCCGCTAGATGGCGAGCGCGCCTTTCTGAATTTGGATATTTTTCAGACTAGCGAGATGTAGGTTCTCGCCAGCCGCGCGGCGAGATTTTCAAATAGAAAAAAAAAATGGCGCTTTTTTCCTACCTCGCCATTTTCAGCTGTTTTTTGTGCGATTTTCGCTGGAAAATGGCGAGATTGTAAATAGCGCTGCTCTCTGCATGAGGCCCTTAATGCTAAATTACTTATTTTAACCAGTTTCATGCTAAATATATATGAATATAACATAATTAATATTTAGGCTTGAAATCATCTTTAGTGTATAAATACTCAGCACAATTATACAGCGCTGGGTGATCATTATCAGTATATAGATACTCACCATCATTATCAGTGTAGAGATACTCAGCATAATTATATAGCGCTGCGTGATCATTTTCAGTGTATATATAGAACATATGAAGGAGAGGGGGAGGGTACAGAGAGGGTAGCCCAAAAGAACCTATTTGCACTCACTATTTCAAAAAAATGGTTAGGAAAAATTTAATCCCTGGGAGGAGCCCATACACCATTTAAAAAAATATATCTACTTTAAAACATTTTATTGAACACTTATGCAAAGACAGTTACCAATTAATGGGTTAAAAATATTCAGGGGGTAAATGGGGACGGAGGGTTGTGTTTAAAGTGCCTCTTGTATATGTAAAATACTAATATACTATAGGTAGTCCTGTGGCACTGATAGTGTGTTCGCGTGTAGTAAATGCTACAGCTATTCCCTCACTTGGATGTGAGTCCTTCCCTATTGCTCACATGGAGCTGGGAAGCAGGTATGTATTTGTATTTTATCTCTTATGTACTCGCTGCACAGTGACATTCATTGTTGGTTGGGGAATGTCAAATAGGTACACGTTTACTAATCCCAATTCATGCACTCACTGTTGCCATCTGACATTGTAGTCTACTGGTAAGTATGTGCTGTATCAATGCATGTGTGCTGAGACCCTCATAGAGCAGTTGGATATCAGCTCCTGCGGCTCTAAGCTGCTTGCTGCGTCACCCTGCACTTGCTGTAAGTGACCCGGTCTCAGTATATCCTTTGAGATGGTATCGATCAAAGGGTAGCCGTCCTGTGGAGAGGATAATATACAATCTGCTCACTCCGTCTCTTCGTCTTACAATCACCTCTCCGACCACGCACCACCTGATGACGTCATAACGGAGACGTCTAAAAACGAAACCGACGTACGTTTCGCGCCCTCAGTACTACTTTACACCCCCCCTCGCCTCCCAGATCACCCTCACCTGCATGTTGGGCCCCCACTTTCACATTCTCTTGTGTACGCTCTGCTGCGCAGACCCGAGGGCCTATCATGAGCCAGGAACTGAGCGTAGGGGAGATCCTGAAGGTTGATACTCGGCACCGCTATATATTAACCCCAGCGCCTCGAAATGGGGCCAGCAATATATATGGCGGAGCAGAGGTTAAATCCCCCCTCCCACCCCAAAAAAAAACTGTGCACTGGATACCCCACCCCCTTTTTTTTCGGACGAGTTCTTAAAATATGGATGCCGTATATAATATTCCCCCCCCCCTCTCCCCTCCGCAGGCGTGCCACAGAATCTTCTGCGCCAGTCAGTGGGGGTGCAATGCTCTGCATATATGTGGGCGAGTGATGGAGGAGCGGGGTGTGATGCTCTGCAGAAATGGGGGTGAGGGAGGGAGGAGAGGGTGCGATGCTCTGCAGATATGGGGTGAGAGCGGAGGAGGGTGCGATGCTTTGCAGAATGGAGATGACAGTGGAGGGGGATGTGATGCTCTGCAGGTATGGGGGTGCGTGAGTGAGGGATAAGGGGGGAGATGCTCTGTAGATATGAGGGTGAGTGATGGAGGAGGAGGTAGGTGAAATACTCTGCAGATATGGTGGTGAGTGATGGAGGAGGTAGGTGAAATACTCTGCAGATATGGGCGTGAGTGAGGGAGGAGGGGGTGTAATGCTCTGAAGATGTGGTGGTGGAGGAGGGGGAGATGCTCTGCAGATATGGATGTGTGATGCTCTGCAGATATGGGGTGAGTGATAGAGGAGGGGTGTGATGCTCTGCAGATATGGGGTGAGTGATAGAGGGGTGTGATGCTCTGCAGATATGGGGTGAGTGATGGAGGAGGGGGTGCGATGCTCTGCAGATATGGGGATGAGTGATGGAGGAGGGGGTGCGATGCTCTGCAGATATGGAGGTGGAAGAGGGGGATATGCTCTGCAGATATGGGGGTGAAGAAAGAGCGGCTCCAATGCTCTGCAGATATGGGCGTGAGTGAGGCAGGAGGGGGTGTGATGCTCTGCAGATATGGGGTGAGTGATAGAGGAGGGGTGTGATGCTCTGCAGATATGGATGTGTGATGCTCTGCAGCTTTGGGGTGAGTGATATAGGAGGGGTGTGATGCTCTGCAGTATTTGGGGATAGTGATTGGTAGGGGGTGCGCGATGCTCTGCGAGATATGAGGTGAAGAGGGGGATATGCTCTGCAGATATGGAGTGGAGTGAAGAGGGGATATGCTCTGCAATATGGGGTGAGGAAGGAGCGGCTCCAATTCTCTGCAATATGAGGTGAGTGAGGAAGGAGTGGGGTGTGATGCTCTGCAATTAGGGGTGAGTGAGAATGAGTGGGTGTGTGCTCTGCAGATAGGGGGTGAGGAAGGAAGAGGGTGCGTGCTCTGCGATTGGATGATTTCAGAGGGGAATGGGTGTGACTCTGCGATATGGAGTAGTACGGAGGAGGCAATGGGGTGTGATGCCTACTGCGATATGGGGTGAGTGGAAGGAAGAGGGGGTGTGCGATGCTCGCAGATATGGGGTGAGTAAGGAGGGAAGGGTGCTGCTCTGCAATATGGGGTGAGTGAGGAGTCATCGAGGTGTACGGGATGGGTGATGCTCTGCAGATATTGGATGAGCGAGGAAGGAGGAGGGTGCGATGCCTCTGCAGATACGGAGGTGTATTGATGAAGGGGAGGTGCGATGCTCTGGCAGATATAGAGTTGAGGAAGGAAAAGAGAGGGTCGTTTCTCTGCATATGGGATGAGTTACGGGGGAGGAATGGGGTGTGATGCTCTGCAGATATGGAGTGAGTGAGGAAGGAGGAGGGGGTGCGATGCTCTGCAGATATGGGGTGAGTAACGGAGGAGGAATGGGGTTTGATGCTCTGCAGATATGGGATGAGTGAGGAAGGAGGAGGTGGTGCGATGCTCTGCAGATATAGAGGTGAGGCAGGAAGAGGGGGTGCGATGCTCTGCAGATATGGGGTGAGTGACGGAGGAGGAATGGGGTTTGATGCTCTGCAGATATGGGGTGAGTGAGGAAGGGGGAGGGGGTGTGATGCTCTGCAGATATGGGGGTGAGTGAGGAAGAGGGGGTGCGATGCTCTGCAGATATGGGGTGCGTTACGGAGGAATAGGGTGTGATGCTCTGCAGATATGGGGGTGAGTTATGGAGGAGGAATGGGGTGTGATGCTCTGCAGATATGAGGGTGAGTGAGGGAGTAAGGGGTGTGATGCTCTGCAGATATGGGGGGTGTGAGGGAGGAAGGGGTGTGATGCTCTGCAGTATGGGGGGGAGTTACGGAGGAGGAATAGGGTGTGATGCTCTGCAGTATGGGGTGAGTTACGTAGGAGGAATGGGATATGGGGGTGAGAGGGAGGAAGGGTGTGATGCTCTGCAGATATGGGGGTGAGTGCGGGAGGAAGGGGTGTGATTCTCTGAAGTATGGGAGTGAGTTACGGAGGAGGAATGGGGTGTGATGCTCTGCAGTATGTGGGTGAGTGAGGGAGGAATGGGTGCGATGCTCTGCAGATAAGGGGGGGATCTGGAAATGTTTTCTCTGTTTGCAGTGTCTGGATTTTCTGAAGAGCGAAGTGACTGCAGAATGTCGCAATTAAAGTGAGATACTCAGTACCACTATACACCTGGTTGGTTTAATGCGGATCAGAACCAAATACACTTCACATTATCAACGAGGTCTGTTTATTTCTAATCATTATCTGTATTTCCACTTACCCACCAGCAGAGGGAGCGTGCGTATCACAGTATCTATTCTGGGCCCTGTAGTCCTGCTTTCGCTCTCACTGGTTTTGTATCTGCAAAGCATTCTGGGCCATGTAGTCCTTCTCTTGCTCTGGTTCTGTTTTCAAACGCATTCTGGGCCCTTTAGTCGTGCTCTCGCTCTGTTTCTGAATTTGCAATGCATTCTGGGCTCTGCAATCCTGCTCTTGCGCTCTCTGGTTATATTGTATTGTATTGTATGTCTTTATTTATATAGCGCCATTAATGTACATAGCGCTTCACAGTAGTAATACATGTGGTAATCGAATAAATAACAGATAATATAAATAACAGATCATGGGAATAAGTGCTTTAGACATTAAGGAAGAGGAGTCCCTGCCCCGAGGAGCTTACAGTCTAATTGGTAGGTAGGGAGAACGTACAGAGACAGTAGGAGGGAGTTCTGGTAAGTGCGTCTGCAGGGGGCCAAGCTTTATGTATCATGTGTCCAGAATATCCACAGTGCTATTCATATGCTTCTTTAAGCAAGTGTGTCTTAAGGTGGGTCTTGGGTTTGGTATTCGCAATGCATTCTGGGCCCTGTAGCCCTGCTCTCGCTCCGTTTTGAATTGGCATACATTCTGGGCCTTGTGTAGTCACCCTCTCGCTCTGGTTCTGTATGCAATGAATTCTGGGCCCTTAGTGTCCCGCTCTCGATTCTGTGTGAAATGCATTCTGGCGCCCGTAGTCCTGCTCCGCTCTGTTTTCTGAATTTGCAATGCTTTCTGGGCTCTGCAGCTCATGCGCTACGGCGCTCTCTGGTTTGGTATTCGCAATGATTCTGGGCCCGTAGCCCTGCTTCTCGCTACCGTTTTGAATTGGCAATACATTCTGGGCCTTGTAGTCACCCTCTCGCTCTGGTTCTGTATGTGCAATGAATTCTGGGCCCTGTAGTCCCGCTCTGATTCTGTGTGCAATGCATTCTGGGCCCCTTAGTCCTGCTCTCGCTCTGTTTCTGAATTTGCAATGCATTCTGGGCTCTGCAGTCCTGCTCTCGCGCTCTCTGGTTTGGTATTCGCAATGCATTCTGGGCCCTGTAGCCCTGCTCTCGCTCCGTTTTTGAATTGGCAATACATTCTGGGCCCTGTAGTCACCCTCTCGCTCTGGTTCTGTATGTGCAATGAATTCTGGGTCCTGTAGTCCTGCTCTCGCTCCTGGTTCTGTATTTGCAATGCATTCTGGGCCTTGTAGTCCTGCTCTCACTCTGGTCTTGGTGTGCATGCTCTGGGCCCTGTAGTTCCGTTCTGGTTCTGTATGTGCATGCATTCTGGGCTCTGTAGTCTGCTCCTCACTCTGGTTCTGTATGTGCAATGCATTCTGGTCTGGGCCCTGTAGTCCGTTTGGTTCTATTGCATGCATTCTGGCATTTAGTTCTGCTCTCGCTCTGGTTCTGTTTTGCAATGCATTTGGGCCCTTGTTCTGCTCTGGCTCTGGTTCTGGTGCAATGCATTCTGTGGCCCTTTAGTTCTCTCTCGCTCTGGTTTCTGCATTCTGCAGCATTCTGGGCCTGCCTGTTTCCCGCTCTCGCTCTGGTTTGGATATTTGCACATTTTTTAAACTAATTCTAAATAACAATGACATCTTTTTAGGGTTACAGGCAAATGTACGGGTATTTTTAACCCCTTTGCTGCCAGATGGCCGTCATGAAAAGGCACAGCATGCCCGTCCCGCACCCACTTCCCCCGCAGTGAGGGTTAATCCTGATCCACATTCCTCAAATGACATCATCCCAGCCAAAGCTAGGAAACAAACACTATCAGAGGGAGGGTCTTATACCCAGGCCACTCCCCCCTCCTCCTGGACCTGAGAGCATCGCCATTAACCCCTTTCCCTGCCAGACATGCAGAGCGTCGCTCCATCAAGGCTCCCCTGCCAGAGACCAGCAGACATCACTACACTAATCCCTTCCCTGCCAGAGACCTGCAGAGCATCGCTCCATAACCTTCCCCCGGCAGAGGTCGCAGAACAATCGCTCCAGTTAACCCCTTTTCCTGCAGAGACTCTGCAGAGCAGCTCTCCATTAACCCCTCCCCGCCAGAGACCCTGCAGAGCGTACTCACTCCATTAACCCCATCCCTGCCAGAGACCCTGCAGACCATGCTTCCATAACCCTTCCCTACCGGGCGTCGTGCGGTGCATTGGAGACCTCTGCATTCCAGCCCTGCCTGTCCCCCTGCTGTCACGTCACATCTGGTCCTTGTTACGTGACTGTCCCCTGCAGGCAAACATCAGGGGGGAGGTTCAGGCATTAGGACCAGGGAGGAGCAGAGACAGATACAGTAATGCTCACAGATTGTTACAGAGAGTAAGGGAAGGAGAGGCGGAGAGGAGAGGGAGAGAGAGGGGGTTAGGAGCGAGAGAGGGAGTTGAGTTACGGGAGGAACGGAGAGAGCAGAAGCGGAGAGGAGAGAGGGAGAGCGAGGAGAGGAGAGGGAGGAGGAGAGGGAAGCAGGAGCGAGAGCCCGGGGGGATGGAAGGAGAGCACGCGACAGGGAGGAGAAAGAGTGAGACAAGAGAGAGAGAGAAAAGAAACATAACAGAGGCGGATGAGCTACGGAGCGGCTAGAAGAGGCCGAGAGAGGGTTAGAGACCGGAGAGAGCCGGTAGGAACGAGGAGAGGGAGCAAGAGGGGAGATGGATGACGAGCAGAAACAAAAAGTGAGGGGGAAAAGATGAGGAAAAACGGCACGGTTGAGGTGGGAGACCCATGGAGTGAAGGCACGAGAAAGTTGCCCGGGAAAGAGGAGACCGAGAATTAAAGGGACAGAGCACCGAGGATGCCTGACCCTACCTCCCTCCGGAACCCTTGCAGAGCGTTTTACACGCTCAGCCCTCTTTTCCCTGCCTATCGAGGACCTGGCAGAGCGTCCTCACTCTAAACTACCGTTCACTGCTGGAACATCCACGCCAGGTCTCGACCCCGATCAGCACCGCAGAAATGAGTTACTTCCCTCATTAACCCTTTGTAAACAATCATGCCCATCGTTCTTGCCCTCTCCATCTGCCAGCCGCTACTTTTCCCTCACCCCCCAGGATGAGGGAACTGCCAGGGAGGTTGTTACAATCCATGGCCCTCACTGGCCAGGCGCAGTTTGCCTGTGGCACGGCGAACTTCGCCATGACCCTGGGGCAGGAGGGCGGGGTGGGGTCAGATGATTCCAGTGGGAGGACGGACGCGGGACCGGCAGAGATACGGAAGGCTGAAACGGGTCGGAAGTAGAAGTTACCAGGCGGGGGGGATGGCCCGGGGTCGAGGGGTTCTGCTGGACGGGAGCCGAGGTGGGAGGGAGGACCTCCGCCGCCCCCCCCCCCGGCTCCCCCACCCCCGCTCGTTACGGTCCCAAACCGTCCGGGGGGGGGCAACACCGTCACCCTTTGGGTTGGGCCAAGTGCCGGAAAATGGGCGGGGAGGGTGGCACGGGGAGGTTCTTCGCATCCGCAGGAAGATCTCGCCAGTCTTCCCGAATCTCCCCTGGGGCAACCACTTTCCCAGACCGCAACCCCCTTCGCCCAAAGCGACCCTTACCATCAGGGTTAGAAGTGGCTACCCCGGGGAGGGGATGGCTACCCCCGGGGAGGGGATGGCTACCCCCGGGTAGGGGATGGCTACCCCCGGGGAGGGGATAGCTACCCCCAGGGAGGTGGTGGCAACCCCCGGGGAGGTGGTGGCAACCCCATCCAGCCCTGGGGAGGGGATGGCTTCCCCCGGGGAGGGGATGGCTTCCCCCGGGGAGGGGATGGCTACCCCCGGGGAGGGGATGGCTACCCCCGGGGAGGGGATGGCTACCCCCAGGGAGGTGGTGGCAACCCCCGGGGAGGTGGTGGCAACCCCCGGGGAGGTGGTGGCAACCCCATCCAGCCCTGGGGAGGGGTGTATGAGGAGTTTGGGGAAGAGCCCTCCCTCCCCTTTGCACAGCCTCCCTACTTTGCTGCCCCAAATGTGCCCCCTCAGCCTCCCCCAGCCAACCCGGTGTTGCCCCAGGACAGTCTGGACCGGCGATTTGCTCACAGCCTCTTTCGAGGGGAGGGGGGGGATGTTATCCCTGAAGCTGACCCAGTTCGCCCGGGGGGAGGAGGTGGAGGAGAGGTGGGGTATCCCCCCTTTGCAGGAGCGGGGCAGGGTGAGGGGGGCTATTACGGAGACCAGAGGCCAGAGACGTATCTGCCTCCGGCCAGGGTGCCCAATGCCCCAGCTGGGGGCGCTGAAACCCAGGAGGGACAACAAAGCAGAGTCAGCGTGGGGAGCGTGTTCAGAGTTGGCCAGAGCGGGCGAGGTGAGTGAGGACTGGGGTGGGACAGAGGGCATCTCTAATACACAGACAGGGGTCTTCTCTTGATACACAGACAGGGGTCTTCTCTTGATACACAGACAGGGGTCTTCTCTTGATACACAGACAGGGGTCTTCTCTTGATACACAGACAGGGGTCTTCTCTAAGAAACACCCCTCTCTTGTGCAGTGCAGACATATCATGGATGTCTCTCTCCCCCCCACTCCCAGGTCTCCCTGATTTGGTGCCAGATCCGAACTACGTCCAGGCGGCGACCTACGTGCAGCGCGCTCATCTCTACTCTCTGCGCTGCGCAGCAGAGGAGCGCTGCCTGTCCAGGTAAGTACTACCAGGGGGTCGGTCCTACAGCGCCAGGTGGGGTGTGTGTGATAAGATACTCACAAGTTGGATGCTGTTGAGTAGCTGTTGATATCTCTTCCATCGGGCGCCAGGTGGGGTGTGTGTGACGGGAGACTTCGAAGTCGGATGCTGTTGAGTAGATATCTCCTCCATCGGGTGCCAGATGGGGTGTGTGTGACGGGAGACTCGGTTTTCAGACACTGTTGAGTAGCTGTTGATCTCTTCTATCATGTCCCCTCAGCTGGGCTTCTCTCAAGTCTGATCCCGGCTTTGTAGCATCTTTTCGGAATTGTCTTCAACTCTCCGTTCCATATCTTCTGATTGTCTATCCTTTATGTTGTCCCTGTGGTGGGCAACTCCAGTCCTCAAGGACCTTCAAACTGGTCAGGTTTTCAGGTTGTCCCTGCTTCGTCTTGGTGGCCACCATTCCAGTATCCTTCTGGATCAATATACTTGGTTGGACCACATACAAATTGGCCAAAAGCTAATATCTTCCACAGCCACAGTTTCTGTATCAAAGAAAATGTTAAGGAGAATTTCTTTGGACGTAGACACCCCACAGTTATCCAATGTTGATCTCCCACTTCTGTGTCATGGTCAGAAGTCTTCTACTCAATCTGGAAGCGAGACCTTGAAGAGGTCCTTTCCGATAACAGACCTATCCAGAACATTATCCAACATACTGCCATTAAATTTCTGTGCTATATAAAGGGTTAATTTATACAGCTTGAAGGAGAGCAGGGAGAGGGGGATATGAGAGAAACTGTCCCACATATAAAGGGTTAATGTGTGCATCTTAGAGGAGAGAAGGGAGAGGGGATATGAGAGAAAGGGTCACATGTAAAGGGTTAATATGTGCAACTTAGAGGGGAGAAGGGAGAGGGGGATATGAGAGACACTGTCACATATATAAAGGGTTAATATAATATGAGCAGTAGGGAAGCATATTTCAGAGAGAGAGAAGAGCTGGAACAAGAGTTTGTTCTCTGACGATGGAGGGTGGGAGACTCGGGGGGAAATGCGATTAAAGAAAGAGTGGTGGATTCATGGGACCGCCTCCCAGCAGAGGTGGTCGGGGTAACACAGAAAAGGAAATGAAACACGCCTGGGACATACGGCTAAACCCTAAAGGGCAGAGAAAGCCGAAAGATGTAAGAGGGGCCGAGGTCCTACGTGAGATAGGAACACGGCTGACGGGGTGGGACGCGGGGTCTTATCTGGCGCCCCATTCAGTGTTTCTATGTTGTAACCCTTTGCAGGCCAGCTTTCCTCCTGTTTTTTACCCTGAACTCTGGGGGTTACAGCCCCCGTAAACCTTCTGCATCTCTAATCTGGCCCTGCGTGCCTTTCCCGGAGAGTGTGTGTGTGTTCCGTGGCGGTCTCTCTCTCGCACGCGCTTTGTGATTGGTATCGTCGCGGTGTTCATTTCAGCCGCTAAACGTTTTTTGCGGGCGCCGTTTTTTCTGCCATTTCCTTTTCGTGATTCTCTTGTTTTCCGCATCTCTCTTATTCCAATTTAATCTGAGAGAGAGAGAGAGAGAGAGAGAGAGAGAGAGAGAGAGAGAGAGAGAGAAAGGGAGAGAGAAAGGGAGAGAGAAAGGGAGAGAGAAAGGGAGAGAGAGAGAGAGAGGGAGAGAGGGAGAGAGAGGGAGAGAGAGGGAGAGAGAGGGAGAGAGAGGGAGAGAGAGGGAGAGAGAGGGAGAGAGAGAGAGGGAGAGAGGGAGAGAGGGAGAGAGGGAGGGAGAGAGGGGGAGAGGGGGAGAGGGAGACAGAGATTTTTACAATTGTTTACAACTGGACACAATATTTAAAGAAAACCATCCGAGAATCACAAACATTACATTTATCTCACAGAGATTCCCATCCAAAGAGATGTAAACACATTTCTCTCCAACCTCTCAGATTCCCTCTGCTGAACGCTCCTTCAGATCCGCTATAATGTGACTCAGAATTATTTCTGCCGGCATCACATACTTTTTTAGCGATGCCACACATCTGGCGTTCCATAAATGGTATCTAGATATCACGTTAATCAGCCACAGGGTCCTATTGTGATGCTGCTTCTGGGTTTCCGGGAAGAGTCCGTCTGCTACTTGGGGGTAGCTCTGTTTGGACAAAATAGGGATTTTTAGATGCCTCACAATTCTTTCCTATAAGAATATAGAAAATGGGCATTCTAATAAAAAGTGCCCCATGGTGACTAAAACATTACAGTGTTCCCGTGGACAATTCCTATCATCAACATGTCTGTAATTTTAATTCCGCCTGACAGGTACAAAGGAAATATATCTAAGAAGATACAGAAGATTCCTCCTAATTGCACTCCTAATATTATTTTCAAATTTAGAACAAAGTTGTTCTAAGCAAGGTAAGTGTGCTAGTATAGCCTATTGTGGCGTATGGATCAGTAAACTTGTTAAAAACAAAAACAATAACATTTTATTACATCAAAAAATAAAGTTGTGACTCAGTGAATTATTTACAGTATAATTGTTAAAAAAAAATCCTCTTATAGGAGTAAGGTGGACTTAAGATTCTATATTT
>WSYH01001686.1:56718-71311 GCA_036426205.1 Ascaphus truei
TTCTTTTATTCTTTACCCCAACACCAAACCACCTCCCTCCGGTCACGCCGCGCCCTCGGCTCTCCCCCACCACCAACCCCCTCCTCCGGTCACGCCGCGCCTCGCTCTCCCCAACCACCAACCCCCCTCCCTTCGGTCACGCCGCGCCTGGCTCTTCCCCCACACACCAACCCCCCTCCTCCGGTTCACGCCGCGCCTCGGCTCTCCCCCACCACCAAACCCCCCTCCTCAGGTCACTCCACAGCTCCGGGTTGCCGTCGCGCTCGGCGGCCTCGGCGCTCACGCTGCAAGTGCTCCCACCCCACCCGGACCGAACGGTCAGAGCGCCCGGACAGGAGAGAGGCGCCTTCTGGACCGGTGGGAGGCGGAGACTGGGACGGAGGTGGTTCTCTGGTGTCCGCGGTGGGGGGAAAGAGCGGGTCCTCACTGCAGTTGTCTCTGTGGGTGCCCGAGGAATCTGTGTGGTGTGTGTGACACTGTGTGTGTGTGAACATGTGTGTGTGACCTGTGTGTTGTGGACACTGTGGTGTACAACGGGGGGTTTAGTGTGTTGGCACTGTTGTGCTGCGCGGGGGGGGGGAGACCGGAGCAACGCGGGGGGGGGGACACTGGACATGACGCTAAGGGGGGGAAGGACCACAGCTGCGCATGGGTGGGGGGAGGCGGAGAGAGATGAGGGGAACGGGGGGGGTGGCGAGAGGAAGGAGCGGGGAGGTTTTGGTCCCGGGCAGCGCCGGGTCTCTCAGCTAGTTCCACATATAGTTAGGTAATTAACCATTTTTACCAGATTTGATCAGTAATAGTAGATCCTTGTCATGAAGATGCAAAACATGCTGACACTATGGCACATGCAGATATCCCTATTAGAAGGGTCTCTGTATATTGTCCCAGTGGGTGCAGGGTAACAGAGGAAAATATTCTGCACTCGATCACAGCGGGCCAGAGCTGAAAAAGGTGGGGGAGAGCCGAGGCCTGCGCCGAGGAGCAGCATGACCAGAGCTGAAAAAGCAAAAGGGGATCTGTGTAATACGGAGAGTATACGGTGTTAAACTCTCCTACCCTCCACTCTTTATTTCATAAGGCGATACTGTGATCCATAGAAGATAAACTTTACACAGATCACCTTTTGCTTTTTCAGCTCTGGCCCGCTGTGATCGAGTGCAGAATATTTTCCTCTGTTACCCTGCACCCACTGGGACAATATACAGAGACCCTTCTAATAGGGATATCTGCATGTGCCATAGTGTCAGCATTTGTTGCATCTTCATGACAAGGATCTACTATTACTGATCAAATCTGGTAAAAATGGTTAATTACCTAACTATATGTGGAATGATAAATTCACGTGCTGCACTAGTTACATATCTTGCGGTATGACTCCCAGACAAGATATGACCAATATGCATAACTTTTCCCAAAGTGTATCATGTTATAATACCATAGGGTCAACAGAGAGACTTTTGCAACATAGGATATTTCACCCATTGTGAACTGTGCCCCAAATATCTTTTAAAAATATACACTGCTTTCTGTTACCTGTACTATACACAAATGTGAATGAGATGTGGAAGTGGACTTAAATCAATACAGAAAGAGAAGAACAGAGAGCGCACGGCCCATAGAGTAAAACAGTACATTTAATCATTAAAAAAAGAGGACAAGGGGATTAAGAACACTCACAAAAGTACAAGATAAAAAGGCAGTTTGTGATATATATAATCACCACCAGCAAGGCCACACCGTCCTGGAACACATCAGATGGTGGATAGTACCTCCGGTTCACATCCAGCAGTGGTCGGGTGCTTTGGAACAATGTCTCTCGGCGTCAGTGCAATTTAGAGATTTTTTCAGCCTCAGATCAGCTCCATGCGCTCTCCGGCCGGTACCACGAAAATACGTTCATCACGCAGTGGCGCTTTACGGCGCGAGAGCGCATGGAGCTGATCTGAGGCTGAAAAAATCTCTAAATTGCACTGACGCCGAGAGACATTGTTCCAAAGCACCCGACCACTGCTGGATGTGAACCGGAGGTACTATCCACCATCTGATGTGTTCCAGGACGGTGTGGCCTTGCTGGTGGTGATTATATATATCACAAACTGCCTTTTTATCTTGTACTTTTGTGAGTGTTCTTAATCCCCTTGTCCTCTTTTTTTAATGATTAAATGTACTGTTTTACTCTATGGGACTTGTACTAAGGGTTGGACTTTCTTCCATTTTTTGTCCCTTTTCTTCCCTGTATTATATTTGTTATATATATTTGAACGGGTTTTTTATATTTTTTACATTCACATATTTGTAACATTTTTTCACATTTATTGTTTTTTGAATTGCTAGATTGATATTTAATTTTGATTAATATTATATATAGTATTTGCACGGTTTAATTCACATTATTTTATTTTGTTTCACAAGTGGCGCTACTGAATTTTTCTTTTAAATCAATACAGATACACATATTAATGTGATCATTAATCTGTAAATAATAAATATAGAATCTTAAGTCCACCTTACTCCTATAAGAGGATTTTTTTAAACAATTATACTGTAAATAATTCACTGAGTCACAACTTTATTTTTTGATGTAATAAAATTGTATTGTTTTTGTTTTTAACAAGTTTACTGATCCATATGCCACAATAGGCTTTATTAGCACACTTACCTTGCTTAGAACAACTTTGTTCTAAATTTGAAAATAATATTAAGAGTGCAATTAGGAGGAATCTTCTGTATCTTCTTAGATATATTTCCTTTGTACCTCTATCATTTATCCTCATGCACCTCATTATTTTACTGCAAAAAAAATAATTATTCACTAAAAAGGAAGAGCGGTTAAAGCTGCAGTTCAGTCTTTTTTTTTTTAATTAATTTTTTTACTTCAATAGTTTCATGTGGGCAATCTCTAATTACCTAAAGAACTGTATAGCTGCAGGTCAATTCGTTCTCCATGTATTGATCGGCAAAATTTGGTGACATCATTAGTGAAGGGATATGTTTTTCTTCTGCTTCTGTCACTCAGTGGAAGCTCATGAATATTCATGAGCACTCCTGCACTGACATGTGCTGGAGGGAGGGCAGGGCTCACAAAGGGGTGTGCCAGGGCTTGTGACAGGGCATGAAGGGGCAGTGCCTTAGCAAATGCTTGTTAAAATAGAATACAAGAAAATTGGTCTTTCAAAGTTGTTTTTTTAAAAACAGAAAATGCTAAAAGTATTTTTTCTTACTACAGAACTGATTTATTAAAAAAAAACACACATGCAGGATATTGACTGAACTGCAGCTTTAACTGACATACATTTTGCTATGAAATAATAACCACGAGACATCGCTCATTTTCTGCGGTAATCTGGGATCAACAAGGTGTTTTAATACCACATCATGGCTGAGATACATCATCTGCATACGCAATACATTTTTTACAATTCTTTGGTATTGGCAGGATGTTTCTATCTTCAATCATACAAAAAAGGGTCTATAGCAAACACATATAGTAAGGGGCTGAGTGGACATCCTTGACATACTCCTGATCTAATACAAAAGCAGGATCCAATCCAGCCATTTACAATTGGTTTCCCCGCAGCTTTGTCATATAGAGTTTTGAACCACAATATGAACTGAGTTTGCAAACCATGAGTCTCCAACACAGTAAAAAGATACAAATGATTGACTATCAAAGGCCTTCTCTTGATCTAAGTTAACAATGTAACCTTCTAAGGCTAGGACCCCGGTGCCTGCTGCAGCGCGCTAAGGCGTGCGATGCAGGGACAAGAACTGCCCCGGAATGGGGCCGGACCCTCTACTTATCTTAGCGGCCTCGCTGCGCGGCCAGATTTTTCTGAAGACAGGAAAAACTGTGTTCAGGACTTGCGACGGAGCGCTGGCTACGTCCCCTGGTGGTTCAGCCAATGAGCGCGAACCTGCCGGGTGACATCATGGTGGTGCCCCGCCACGCCCCTGTCACGCCTCCACCCATCTTTCCCCCTGCAGCTTTGCATAGACCGGGGAACAGAGCTGCATGCGCCGCCAGCCTGGTAGGGCCGTAGCCTAAGGCGAGAGGTTCTGATGTCGCTCCTTGCTCATATTGGATTGGAGGGGCATGGCGTTACGTTCTGACGCAGCGACACGGCATCAGTGCGCATGCGCGGAGCGTCATTGCGCACTTTTGGTGCGAATTATGGGCTATATTTGACAGTAACTGCGTGTTTCATCATACACCTTGATAAAGTCCTGCGGGACGAAACGCGTTGGTGCGGTTGCTGTATACACCCATGTGTGAGCTTATATAAATAAATAACCCTCGATTTTATTTTGGAGTTTGCCCTATATTTTTTCTAACAACTATCCAGTTGCAGTGCATCCTGTGCTTCCTTCCATTTCTACCGTAGCCTAAGGCCAAAGGCCCCACTTTTTGCTTGTTCAAATCTCTCTAAGGCCACGTCCCCAGTGGCCGCTGTGGCACACGCTACGGCGTGCTCGCCGCAAACCAGATACACACCTTTATCAGGCAGGCCCCAGTAGCTTCTTGTGTGGCTGCTCACATATCGCGATGGCGCGTGCGCTGGCAGGGAAGACAAGGTCTTCCCGTGCCGTTCCGCGATCACGTGGTCGGCGGGCAACCAATGGAAGGGCAGATATGCCCCGTCATGGCCTCCCCCCCCCCCCCCCCCCCCCCCCCCCCCCCGCGCATTCCATCGCTCCCACACAGACCACAGACCGCGGCTTTTATCTGTGCACGCGCTGCCAGGCGTACATGCAGCAGTAAACCCTGGGGTCGTAGCCGAACACTTATAAGAGCGTTGGCGATCTTCCTTTCTTGGATCCCACAGGGCTGGCTCGTACTTATGAGCGTTTCCGCTACAGATCCCAACCTGGTACTCAAAATCTGTGATCGAATTTTGTAATCTGTATTCAATAACGCTATTGGGCGCCAGTTTTTTATATCTCTACTCTACTGTCACCTTTTTTATACAGCAACGTTAATATGGACTGAGACTGCGAGGATGATAATCCGGTCTCATTCAAAGCCTCATTGTACAGATCGCTCAGTACTGGGCTCAGAACCTCACAGAAAAACTGATAAAACTCGGATGTTAAGCCATCAGAACCAGGAGTTTTATTTTTTCCCAAGGATCTGATGGCTGTTTCTACCTCCGTTACAGGGATGGGGGTAACTATGGCCGCATAATCCTCTGGTTCTAATTTAGGCGTATTACATTGTTTTAATATTTTGCCAATATTGCTTTCTGCTATCCTTTTCCCATTAAATAGCTTCTCATAGAAGTCACCAAGTCAAGTAATTTCGCCGGATCTGTGACAGATTCCAGCTTTTCATCCCATAACTAGTATAAAGCCTTCTTCTGTTTCCTTTCTTTACACTGTTCAAAAATATCAGGTATGAAACGTGTAAAATCCCCACATTCCCCCTCGTGGGTCAAGGAGGAGAGGCGATTATACTGTAACTCCTTCATTTGTCCTTTTATCTGACGGATATATTCTGCCTTCACCTCTTCCCCGCTTTGTATTGCAGAAAAAGCGTGATATAATTTCAGTCTGAGTGACAAATATTTTTTATACTTTAAACTATGATAATTATGCGCTTCCTTCTTGGAAAAAAATAAAAAATGAATTTCGTGCTTTGTTTCCTCCCACCATGCACCAGAGTTTTCATACAGGCTTTTTAACGTTAACCTGGCTTCCAGAAAATCTTTACACCTAGCTACGGTCTTATCACACTTTAGGATATTGGCATTAAATTTCCAATAACCAGGCCCGGACACACCAGACTCTTCCAGATTTAGGGTCATCGCTAACAGAGCGTGATCCAAAAACTTCACAGGCTTTAAAAAAACATTATTAAACTTTGTTTGTTTTTTTTACATATATTTTGTCTATCCGACTTTTACAGTCACCTTTTATATATGTATACCCCGCTTTATTTGGGTTTTGTGTCTTAAAGACATCTACCAAACCAGCCTGAGTGCACATATTGTTCAGAAATATGGAGTCATACTGAATACAGTCTCTGGTTTTCCCTCTATCCTGAACATATGAGACACAATTGAAATCCCCGCCAAAAATGACTATTTTCGCTGTATGTAAATATGGCCTTACTAAAGAAAACAAATCTTTTCTTTCGGTTCTACAGTACTTTGAGGACCATAAATGTTAATTAGTCTGTAATCAGCAGCTTCAATTTTAACATCTAACAAGAGTCACCTTCCTGGCATTATGTCAACTCATTTTCTGCATACAACGGAAATCCCTTTGAAAACAATGCCTACACAATCACATTTATCTGGTCCAAAGGACCAGAAAGAGGGTCCCCAAATCCAGTCCCTTCTACACACAAAAACGTCACTTGTAGTGGTCAAGCGGGTTTCCTGCAAAAAGAAAACCTCATTATTAAAGTCATTTAGAATAGAAAAGGCTTCAGTCCGGGTCTTTTTATTCTTCCTAATACTATTCACATTAATAGTTGACACTTTCAGCGGAGAGGGGCACTTTGGCATATTTAGTGAATCATCACCACCCTTTTTTTTCTTTTCTTTTTAGCACCATTTTTTTTTGACCATTTTCTTTCTCCCGGGGGAACTCTCTGATGGCAGATTTCTCTTATTTGAGGGTCCGGCCATCTCAATGTCCTGAATAGATCCAGACTGCTGCGGGGTCTGACTGTCTGACATATTAGGGTCTGCGTCATCCATCTTTTCGCCCCAACTCTTTTCCTCCAATACCTCATATGTATTGTGCAGTGAGATCTCTTCTTGGACAGTTTCTTTATCTCCAGATTTTGTAGTTTTCTTTCCAGCTGAGCTGGTTTGGGCAGTCTTGTTTTTATTTGTTATTGTTTCCCATTCATTATCGCCATCTTTGCGAGGTTCGCCGCCATCTTTGCGGGGTTCGCCGACATCTTTGCAGGTTTCGCCGCCATCTTTGCGGGGTTCGCCGCCATCCTTGCGGGGTCCATCTCTTTCCTGAGTAGAATTCTCTGTGTTTGGTACAAAACTCAGATCGCTCCTGTGCTCTCCGTCTGACCCCCTTTGGGCTGGAAGCGTATATGTCAGACCCAGAGACTTTAAAACCTCTTCTGCAGGTGCAAGTTGAAGACTTTCTGATGACCCTGCTTTATTCTCGTTATCACTAGGTGATGCTGTATTCTGTACACTAGACATTTCCTTCTGCCCATAATGGTTATGCACGGCTTCTGGGCAATCTTTAAAGGAATTACCACATTTATAGCACAGGTTGCAGACAATGTCCTTGTCACACTCAGAGCTGTGATGACCAATTGAACCACATAAAGTGCACCTGATTTTGTCACACGCTGAGCTTAAGTGCCTGGGGGAATCACATTTAAAACACTTTTTAGGCTGTCCCCAATAAAAACATCACCCGCGATCCCTTCCAAGATACCGTATATGGCGTTTGGGAGGTGACATGCCACATTGTGTGTGTATATCTGAGTTTAACTTTAAAATTGTAGCCCCCATTCCAGAAACCTTCAGCATCCATATTTTTCACTGGACCGGACTGAATATCGCACTGTCTTTGCAGCCAAAAACGTATATCTTCAACCGCTACAGTCTCAATATCAAAGATAATATTCACTTCCACGGTCACAGGGCGAGTGTGAGGATTCGCCATCCTGGCGGTCGCAGACCGTCTCCTCACCCCAACAAGCCTTCCGTGACGGATACCCAGGATGCGCGGTTTCGTGGTCCCAGTACGCGCGCGGACCTTGCACATCCTGATCCCCCGCCCGCGGATTCGGATCCCGCCCGTCACACGACGCGTCCGTTCGGCCAGCATTCCCGCTGACGCGCGAGTCAAGCTCCGCCCCCGCTCTGGGGAAAGTCAGGACCGCCGTGGGAATGACTCACGTTCTCGGCTCCGCCCCCTGACCTCCGTGACGCGCGCAGGGCGGCATACGACTGGTCCCGCCCCTCTTGTCCCAGGAATCGGTGTGGGGGTGACGCTCTCTCTATACCCCATCCCCTGGCCTCCACCCTCATCCCGGATCAGGCTGCATCATAGGACACACCTGTGTGCACCAGCAGCCAATCAGCTCTTTCTTCCTGGTTCCGCCCCGGCTGGCTATTGGAGGCTCCTCCTATTTATACCCTCAGTCTGCTATCATTCCTCGCTGAGCATTGTCATTGTGACGCCGTGCCTTGCCACATCCTTGTTCCACAGACCTTGCCTGCCTGTTAACCTCTTGTTGCCTGAACCCTGAGAGCACTTTCCTGGAACCAGGGTCACGAATGATGTATGAATAATTCCAGTAAGCTTAACTCATGCCTTCCCTCTTCCAAAGCACAACAAGTCCTTTTGTCTTTCTTAGTTTTATTGAAGGAAAATCACAGGAAGAAAGGTACTTGCAGATGTAGTGTGGGTAGAGAGTGCTTCTCTGTCTGAAGTGCAGTGTATCAAAGATAAGGCAGTGTAAAACAGAAAGGCCTTGCTGGGGCAAATAGCAGGCAGGTACTCACTCAGAGTCCAGGGTGAAAAGGAAGTGAGGAGCAAGGGTCACACTAGAAGGGAAGTGAGACTATACTAACTGTCAGCAAGGACAGGGGGTTGGAATAGCCCACTCTCAACTAGGAGATGCAGGCAACCAACACTGACTAGGGCTGTGTAAACAACATGTAACAATAATGTTGCCTTTTCACATGCAGCTAGCTACTGGGACAGGGAAAATAACAGGCAGCTAAACTAGGGAGATATGAATCCCATGAGCTGCAAAGGGAGACAGAGAAATGTGGAATCTAGTTCCAGGACACTCCCCGTCTGGTATCTGGAGATACCACTATATAACAAAATATGTGGAACATATGTGCAATGCATAATGACAATACATAACATCGTATTCACAAAACAATGCAAAAGTCCATGTCCACACAACGATGTGATAGCGGCTGGTATCACTGGCTTCAAAGTCCCTTGGCCAAGTTTCTTGGGAAAAGGATGCCAAGCGGATGCACCGGTCCAGGTTAGCTGGGTGCACCACAATGTCTTTTGCAAAAGTCTCTGGTCCTGTTTCTTTTAAAACTTATGGTAGAACAGTCCTTTTGTCTCTGTAGTTTCACCTACAGAGTGCATCCCCTTGTAAGTATGCCAGTCGTGGTAGCCTGTCACTCTATCACCTGGCGTTTGGCAGAAGGAGATGGCTTTTGGCTCCTTGCAGAAGCGGATCAACACTCCTGGAAGACTGGTTGTCAAGTCTGGTCCAGTGAAGAGGGCGTCGTTCAGGGAGACTCCCTGGTACTGAGCGCTGGAGCTGAACACTACCCGGATTTGATCGGGTTCCTGAGGGTGGTAGACCCCAGCTGATTGGAGGTACGAGCCTTCTTCGCCTTCCTTCAGTGAAGGTGCTGGGTTTGCGTGGCCGCTAAGGATTGTCTTCTGGATGAAGGCCACAAAGTTATGTTTGGTCTCCGGTTTCCTTTGTAGGTCGCAGCGGAGCGAAGTAAGCCTAGAGATGGCATGTTCTTTGTTGTTTGGGAGGCGTCTTCTTGGTGAATGGAATGGTAGCGGGGTCACCCAACTGCCCGATCTGTCCTTGAAGAGCTCCTTATCTATTAACTTCTGGAATTCTCCATCTTCCATCGATGGTACTTGTTTGTTACCGTCCCTTGTTGTCTGGAACGCTGTAAACCCTAGGTCATCGGAACCTTTCTCTTGCACGAGAACGTCTCCACGTATTTTGACGATACTCCTTTGTGTCTCTTTGTTAACTGCCGTCAGGAGGTTGATTTCTACCTGGACATGACGAATAACAGTCTCTTTTGTCCTTGTAAATCCCTTTGTGAAATGTCTCTGCGACTGTTTCTTTTTTGACATGTGAGATGACAGTCTTTTTGCCACTGTGGCTTCACCTGCAGTGCGCAATCTTTTGCGGCTATGCCAGCTGTGGCAGCTAGCTGCTTTGCCACTTGGTATTCTGCAGAGAGGAACAACTGTACGTCTTAACCGTGCCATTGCTCGCGGGAGGACCGTCCGATTGTTTATTGTCTTTTGGACGATCTCTTTGTCGGTCACCTTTGGGAGGTTACTTTCTTCCTTCAGTGGAGTCGACTCATTATCCTTAGCTGTCTGGACTACTGAGCATCCTAGTCCATTGTCACATCCTCTGATGCGAAGATGTTTTTGTTGGTCTCGGGTGTATGACCTTGTCTCTTCTCTTCACTTGGCCTTCCTGTCGCTTGGAGATGGCCAAGACACGGTTCGGAGAGAGATGTGTCCGCATTCTGTTATCACCCTTTCTGCGGGCATTGACATAGTCAGGTTTGTGTCCTTTGTCAGTGCATATGTTGCCCACTATCACCCATCCTAGGTCAAGTCTTTGGGTGAATGGTGCGTTGTGGGGTCCGTTACGCTGTTTACGGACTTTGTGCACCCTCAAGATGTCCCTACCGAGCAGCAAGATCTTGGCGCCTTGTTCTACCGGCGGGATGTAGTTGGCTATTCCTCTGAGGTGCGGGTGATGACGTGCCACGTCTGGTGTGGGAATCTCATCCCTGTTTGCAGCCATGTAGTTGCACTCGATGAGGGTGGGGAGAGCTATCTTCACTCTGTTATCCACTGAACGTATGACGTAGCCGCTTGCTCTTCTCCCTGTTGTCTCAGTTGACCCTGCACAGGTTCTGAGGGTGTAGGGTGAGGCATTATCTTGTGAGTTGAATAAGTTGAAGAATTCCGTCTTCGCCAATGATCTGTTACTTTGATCGTCGAGGATTGCATACATCTGGATAGCCTTCTCAGGTTGTCCCTGGGTGTGTACTGCGACAAGGCATATTTTGGAGCAGGATATTTTGTCACTTCCTTTTCCGCAAACCTCGGTGCACTGAGACGTGACAGATGTTGGCTCTCCTTCTCCTTCCTCCCCGCCATGCTCCGCTACAGAGGATGGGTTGTTGAGTTGGTGGAGTGTCAGCGCCTCTGGATGTAGCGATGTTACGTGCTTGTCATTTTTGCACACTACACATTTGATGTCTTCTGTACAGTCTCTGGCTAGGTGAGTCGTGGAATTGCAGCACCTGAAGCAAACTCCGAATTCTCAGAGTAACTTCTTGCGTTCTTCTAGGGACTTCATCCTGAACCCAAAGCACCTGTTAAGTGAGTGTGGCTTCTTGTGTATGGGACATTCCCTGTTTGGGTCCCTTGGTTTCTTGTCTCCTGCGACCGACTGATCGGGAGTAGTTTGGGTCGTGGGAGACACGTCCGTCCTGTGGACCGAGATGGGTGTTTGAGTGTTACCGAATCTCGCCACTGGTCTCTCATTTCTCAGGCTGCTTGCACTGTGTATGGTTTGCGCACCCAAGATGAAGCTGGGATCGTTCCTTGTCCTTGCCGCTTCGCGGATGAAGCTCAAGAAGAATGAGAATGGGGGGAAGACGACTTGCTTCTCCCTTTTGTATTTGGAGCCTTGTGAAATCCATCTTTCTTGGAGGTTGTAAGGTAGCTTCTCCAAGATGGGTCTCACTCTGCGAGCCGAGTCTAGGACGTTGAGACCTGTCAAGGAATGGTCTGTACTCGCAGACTGCAGCTCCTGTAGCAGGTCCCCGAGTTCTAGTAACTTCGAGTAATCTTTAGCTGTGATCTTGGGAAAGCTGTCGACTCTTTTGAAGAGTGCATCTTCGATTGCTTCGGGGCTGCCGTAACACTCTTCTAGCCTTTCCCATACTAGGTCAAGACCTACTTGGGGGTGGTTCGCATTTGCTGCCCCGAGTCTCTTCGCGAGTTCCATGGATTCTTTTCCTAGCCATTTGGCTAGCAGCCTGAGTTCTTCCCTAGCTGAGACGCCCAGGCTCTTGATTACGTCCTTGAACGCGAACTTCTACATAAGGTAGTTCTCGGGATTGTCGTCAAAGTTGGTAAGTCCTGTTTGCACCAGGTCACGCCGGATCATGTACTTGGCCATGTCTGTCAGGCCTGAGGCATCGGCGTGTTGGTCACGTTCTGAGGTAGTTGCTGGGAGGGTCCGTGCGGTCACTTCTTCCTTGGCGTGGATGCGTGATGACTGTTGGTCAGTGTGAGGGGCTGTGTTCTCCCGTGTGGGTGTACCCGGATTGCGAGCCTGTTGTAGTGCATCCGTGTGCGCGCTGGCGTGTGGATCACTGTTGCGGCTGTGGCTGTCCCAGGTAGCGTGTACCCTTAAAGGAACAGCGTCTTCTCCACATGGACCTAGCAAGTCTTCGGTGTCTGTGGAGTCACTCCCTCCGTGTTGAGATGGTGCGCTGGTGTTTACACTGAAGAGGCTCCTTACGTAGTCTTCGGTGCGTAGGACTGGATCCTCTGAGGCTATCCGTCTGTACGGTTGCTCCCTGCCGTCCTGTCGCGCGGCTGTTTCTAGGACTTCAGCTTGGGCTATGGCGGCTTCCTTCTCTTGATTAAGTGCCTCTAGTTCCGCATCGAATTTGGCTTTCTTACGCGTAGTGGCGGCGGTTGCGGTGGCAGTAGCGGCGGCAGCATTAACAGTGGCTGTCTGCTCCTCCTCTTCTATGCGCGCTCTTTCTGCTCTTACGGCTGCCTCTCTCCGACAATATTCGGCCCTGGCACGTGCAGCCTCTGCGGCGGCTCGCGCCTTGGTAGCGTTTGCGCTTGCGCTGGACGCGTTTGATTGCGCTGATCTTGCTGACCTTGATGAATGCCTGGATGTGCTTGAGCGCTGCGATGCGGTCTCCAAAAGGAGCTCTTTTCTCTCGCTTTGGGCGTCCGTGATGGCGGTCTGCACGATGCCATCACGTTCAATCGCCTTTTGCAGGTTGCGTTCCCGCATGCTGTCTTCTTTGTTAGTTCTTGTCAGATAGGTGAAATATGCCTGTGACAGCGTTACGTAACGTCTATGGCATGACTTAATCTGAGTAATATCTTGCTTAATCTGCGTTTCTTGATCGCTAGCACTTGCGACATTACCTATTTCACGATCAGTGTCCTCCCAGGCCTTCTTTAATTTTTTGCGGTGGGCCTTTTGTGTCAGTGTGACTATCCGTTTAGGCCTTGCGTCTGCCTGCGCCTGTTGCATTTGTGCGGCGTTCTCTGTGTCTGAGTGGTCACTCTCCTGCGTGGTGTTTGGTGAGGATCTGAGTTCTGCCATGCTGCAGGTGTGTGTAGGCCTTTAGCCGGTGCGTGTGGCCTGTTACCTACGTCAGCGATGGGCGACTGTCTCAGATGATGCCGAGCGGTGTCCTGCAGCGTTCAGTGTAGGGGTGGCTGTACTCACAGGTGTCCGGTGGCACTGACCCGTGTCCTGGCGGGTGTCCTGTAGCGTGGCCCTTGATGGTGCTAGCCGTGGGGACGTGCGCAAGGGTAGGTGAGATGGTAGCTCCTCACTATGGAGCTGTGCAGAGGGTGAACTCAAACAGAAAAAGGCAATCAAAGTTCTGTGTAAGATGCACTGTCTGTCTGCAGCGCTGCTGCCTTGAGTGTAGGTTGCAGGCTGTGTGCGGTTTAAGCTGCTTGCTGTACTGCTAGAAGTAGTGTGAGCTGCTTGCTTGTACTGCTGCAGCCTGTGTGCAGTGTAAACTGCTTGCTGTTAGTAAGGCTTTTGCTGTAGAATGTCTGTGCTATTTGGTATAAAGCCTGCTGCCCGGTCTGGCAGTGTAAAGCTGCTTGCTTGTCCTGGGGTGCAGAGACTATTCTGGGTTAGCATAAAGTCTTTGAGTAGCAGCTCCTGTATGTGTGTGTAAATCTGCTTGCTTGTCCAGTACCTGTTCCCAGAAGCTGTGTCACTGAAGCTACTGTGCTGTTTCCCCAACACACGGTCTCTGTTTTACTTTCCTGGAACCAGGGTCACGAATGATGTATGAATAATTCCAGTAAGCTTAACTCATGCCTTCCCTCTTCCAAAGCACAACAAGTCCTTTTGTCTTTCTTAGTTTTATTGAGGAAAAATCACAGGGAGATAGGTACTTGCAGATGTAGTGTGGGGAGAGAGTGCTTCTCTGTCTGAAGTGCAGTGTATCAAAGATAAGGCAGTGTAAAACAGAAAGGCCTTGCTGGGGCAAATAGCAGGCAGGTACTCACTCAGAGTCCAGGGTGAAAAGGAAGTGAGGAGCAAGGGTCACACTAGAAGGGAAGTGAGACTATACTAACTGTCAGCAAGGACAGGGGGGTAGGAATAGCCCACTCTCAGCTAGGAGAATAGGAGATTGCAGGCAACCAACACTGACTAGGGCTGTGTAACAACATGTAACAATAATGTTGCCTATTCACATGCAGCGAGCTGCTGGCACAGGGAAAATAACAGGCAGCTAAACTAGGGAGACATGAATCCCATGAGCTGCAAAGGGAGACAGAGAAATGTGGAATCTAGTTCCAGGACAAGCACCTCGGACTCCGCTTCTCTCCACTCCTGATCCGGCTTGTCTGACCATTCTCCTGGCTCCAGTCCTGACCTTGGCTAAGTACTCCAACGATCCGATACTCTCCTATCCTGAACCTGGCAATACTTTAACCATTCTCCAATCTGTAATCCTGACCTGGCTTGAACGACTACTCTACATCCTAGGCGCGCCCGCGTGGCTGTGGGTCGGCGTTAACCTATTGCCTATCTCAGCACCGCGGTCGCGCTTCGTTTGTGGTGAGTTACGCG
>WSYH01001686.1:94036-110992 GCA_036426205.1 Ascaphus truei
CTCTTCCCTTGCTGAGAAGTCCAAGCTGTTGATTGCGTCTTTGAACGTGAACTTCCATGTCCGGTAGTTCTCAGGGCGGTCGTCGAAGCTGATGAGTCCTGCGTGCACCAGGTCACGCCGGATCATGTACTTGGCTATGTCTGTCAGGCCTGAGGCATCGGCGTGTTTGTCCCGTTCTGAGGTAGTTGCTGGGAGGGTCTGTGCGGTCGCCTCTTCCTTGGCGTGGACGCGTGATGACTGCTGGTCGGTGTGAGGGGCTGTGTTTTCCCGTGTGGGTGTACCTGGATGGCGAGCCCGTTGTAGTGCATCCGTGTGCGCGCTGGCGTGTGGATCACTGTTGCGGCTGTGGCTATCCCAGGCAGCATGTACCATTGACGGAGCAGCGTCTTCTCCTCGTGGACATAGCAAGTCTTCGGTGTCTGTAGAGTCACTCCCTCCGCGTTGAGATGGTGCACTGGTGTTTATGCTGAAGAGGCTCCTTACATAGTCTTCAGTGCGTAGGACTGGATCCTCTGAGGCGATCTGTCTGTACGGTTGCTCCCCGCCATCCTGTTGCGTGGCTGCTTCTAGGACTTCGGCTTGGGCTATAGCGGCGGCAGCTTCTCTTTCTTGATTTAGGGCCTCTAGGTTAACGTCCACCTCTGTCTTTTTCCGTGCAGCGGTGGCAGTGGCTGCAGCGGCGGTGGCAGCCGCGGTGGCAGTGACTGCAGCGGCGGTGGCAGCCGCGGTGGCAGTAGCTGTCTGCTCCTCCTCTTCTATGCGGGCCCTTTCTAGTTTCATGGCTGCCTCTTTCCGAGCGTATGCGGCCCTGACACGTGCGGCCTCTGCGGTGGCTCGCGCCTTGGTGGCGTTTGCGCTTGCGCTAGACACGTGAGATTGCGCTGATCTTGCTGACCTTGATGAGTGCCTGGATGTGCTTGAGTGCTGCGATGCAGTCTCCAGGAGGAGCTCTTTTCTCTCGCTTTCGGCGTCTACGATGGCGGTTCGAACGCGGCTATCACGTGTCAAGTCAGTATTGTGCTGTAAGTCCCTTTCTTGCAGGCTTTCGCCGGTATTAGCCCTGGCCAGGTAAGTGACGTATGCCTCTGACAGCCCTTGGTAGCATAAGTGGTCTATCTTTAATTGAGTTATTGCCTGCTCGAGCTGTTGTACCGAATTGCCAGCGGCGGCGACATTGCGTATCCCAAGTGTGGTAGTGTTCCAGGCCAACTCTAATTTAGCGCGGTGCGCTTCAATGTCAGTCTCGTATTTTTCGCGGGCCTTTTGTGTCAGTGTGACTGTCTGTTTGGGCCTTGGGTCTGCCTGCGCCTGTTGCCGTTGCGCAGCAGTCTCTGTGTCTGAGTGATCGCTCTCCTGCGTGATGTCTGGTGAGGCTCTGAGTTCTGCCATGCTGTAGGTGTGTGTAGGCCTTTAGCCAGTGCGTGTGGCGTGCGGTCTGTTACCTGTGTCAGCGATGGGCGTGTGTCTCAGATGATGCCGAGCGGTGTCCTGCAGCGTGCAGCATAGGGATAGCTGTACTCACAGGTGTCCGGTGGCTCTGACCCGTGTCCTGGCGGGTGTCCGGTAGCGTGGCCCTTGATGGCGCTAGCCGTGGGGACGTGCGCAGGGGTAGGTGAGATGGTGGCTCCTCAGTATGGGGCTGTGCAAAGGGTGAACTCACCAGTTGCATTCCAGGGGGAGCATAAAGGGAAAAAGAACAAAAAAGACAAAACAGTCTAAGTGCAGACAGTTTTATAACTAGTGTATGAAATCTATGTTAGATCTTGGCTCAGAAGTGTTGCCTACTTACAAGATGTAAGTCAAAAACAGGCGGTTTTGACACAATGGTCTCTGCCAGGAGGATTTCTCAACCAGGGATGTGGAGACTCCAACTCTCAGCTCAGCAGCAATGTGTATGCAAAAGAAAAGATAACCATAGTGCAGACCAGTACTAGAAAAAACTCGACTTTATGGGGTTAAAAATGAACACTTACAATAAAAACAAGTGATTTATGCATGTATCACATTCATTGTGATCAAGGAGAGAAAGCTGTTAGCTTCAGGCTCACCCGCCTCCTCCGGTGTGACTCTGCGTGGGACACCACTCTCTGGGACTCTCCACCTCCGGCGTTGAACACCGTCTTCTAGGACTCTTCCCCTCGTGGGCTCCCTCTGGGGTATGTTGTACCAGTCCAAATCGTTGGTGTTTTCGGACTCTGTAAGGGTCTTTGCATGGAGCTCCCTCTCGGGTGGATTGTCCCGCCTGGCTGGCCCCGATACGTCACTTCCGTTTAGTCCCGATACGTCACTTCCGGTCGCGGTTGTGTGAGTTCTGCTACAATTTCTCTCCTCTCAGGGCGGCTACCACTCTACGCGTTTCGCTAATAGGGTGCGTGGCTTCCTCAGGAGTGTGTTGGCGAAACACGTAGAGGGGTAGCCGCCCTGAGAGGGAGCTCACTGCATTATTTATGATTTCCATTCCTCCTGGTAGACCCATTGTTTCGGGGGTGGAGTCGATGACATCCAGCGTGTCCCAATATGTGGATTACTTTTTACAACCCATAGTGAGCAGATTAAAGTCATATTTGAGAGACACGCTGCATGTCCTTGACTCCATCTCTGAAATCAAATGGAAACCCACATATGTTTGGGCTACATGTGATATAACATCTCTATACACATGTTTTAAGCACCATAAAGGTATAGAAGCGGTCAAACATTTCCTTGATATGGACACCAACATAGGCAATACCCAGTCCACATTTATTTTACAGGCTATTTCTTTCATATTAGAACACAATTATTTTTTGTTTGAAGACTCATATTTTTTACAGATCTGTGGGACGGCCATGGGCACGAGATTCGCCCCCAGTTATGCGAACCTCTACATGGGTTTGTGGGAGGAACTCCATGTTTGAAGTGATGCAGATCTGGGGGCGGGTCTTGTGTACTATGGCCGCTACATAGATGACATCATTCTAATATGGGATGGTGACCTGGAACATTTAGAACATAAATTAAATGCATTTAACATTAATGACATGGACTTAAAATTCACATTTAATATTAATAAAAACAGTATAGTTTTTCTGGATCTGGAACTGGAGGCTGGTCCTAGTGGTGATATTATCACCAAAACTCATTTCAAAACGGTTGCAACTAATAGTTATTTACATAATAGAAGTAACCATTACAAAAGATGGTTGGACAATATCCCCAGGGGCCAATTTCTCAGAATTAGGAGAAATTGTTCTCTACATTCTGACTTTTTGGCCCAGGGGGAGTTATTGGTCCAAAGGTTTCTAGCCAAAGGTTATAATGTGCACACCATATTAGAAACATTTCGACAAGTCAGTTTGTTAGATCGGAAGTCCTTGCTCAATAAATCCAAAAAGGAACACCCAAAAGATAGACCGGTGAATGTTAACTCAAAGGATAGCTCTGTCAAATCACCATTATTTATTACGACATATAATAATTCGGTGAGAGGTATCACATCAATTCTAAATAAACACTGGAGCATATTGTTGAGGGACCCTGTAATTGGGCAGAAGTTACCACCAAATGTTCCTATCATCTACAAGAAAGCCAGAAATTTGAAAACAATGTTGGCTCCTAGTCGCTTAAAACAGAACAATGATCTCCCCATAACCAGACCAATAACAAAAGGCAATTCCACCTGTGGTCGCAACAGATGCTTAACCTGCAGACACATATGCAAAAATGATCAAATAACCTCATATCACAATAAATCCACTCATACAGTTAAAGGCCATATGAATTGTTTATCCTCATTTGTTATTTATGTTATCACATGTTTATGTGGTTATCAGTATGTGGGGAGAACCACACGGAATGTAAGCACAAGATTTCTAGAACACAGACGAAATATTATACATGGAATTACCACTCATAATCTGTCTAGACATTTCTTGGAAAAGCACAATAAGGATCCATCTTCTCTGATGGTGATGGGCTTAGAACAAATTCCTTTAACACTACTTAGTGGTGATAGAGTTAAGAGACTGAATCTAAGGGAGACCTACTGGATATATATGTTGGAAACATTGAGTCCGGGAGGTCTCAATGACTGTATTGATACCAGCACTATTGTATAGCATTATCCATTTAATACACCGATGGGATCTCGGAGGTGTGGGTTGAGCATGTTCACCATGCTCCCTCTGTTTTTCCCAGCTGGTGGTTTAAATGGGGGACCCCTGGTCAGAACTGCACTGCATCACAATCATTTAATCATTCATTTATTATTACGCATACACCATTGTTAAAGTTTTCACATATATTAATATTTTATTCAAACAAATTATATTCACTCTTTTTGGATGTAAATATATTTAATACACATCATGAAAATATTCATTGATAAATCACAATTTATCCATACAATTGTAATATACATTAGATCTACCTGTCATATAATATTAATTCACACACACACTAATTATTTCACAAATCTAATATTCATTATGTAGTTTAGACACTTATATCACTTTATTACATCACACACAAGCACATCATTGATTGCTGCCTCTTAGCTACTACGTTCCATTTTTACTCTCTTTCTAATTGCTGCACTGGCTGCACCCTCTTTCTTGCGTGAATTTTCTATCACTTAAGTGGAAGATTCATCTCCACATTTCCATCTCCACAGGATAGATCCCCATAAGATATGATACAATCCATATATATTTTTTAATATTATCCTAGTGGGAACAGTATTATATGCTTATTTAGAATTACCAATGGTTTAATTATTTAATCTCTTTTGGGTTATGTAATATACAATTTATTAATATGTTATCAGTATTACCATTCTGTACCTGTCTCAATATGAAGATTGTTCTATATAAGATTCATCGTAGATATGGTCATTTATATCAGAATTGACCTTCACAAAAATATATTATGATATTAGGTCTCATAGCCATTAGGCATTTGATTCAAACATTGCATACTTAATTGCTCATTGTTTCATCTCTTCCTTATATATTATATGGAGAGCATTATCTCTATTTATCTCTCCATTCAAGCTTGTTTTCGTTACAATTAGGTGTAATCATTTAGGTAATTATACCAACTGTTTATCCAATGCAATTTTGTCCTTTATATATATTAATATTATGATTTGTATATATTAGTTTCTGTTAGGTCCATTGTATTTACCAACAAAGGATTAGGTTTTTCACCTAGTAATGTAATTTTACAATTATGCATTAGATATTGAACCACCTTCCTTTATAATGTTAATCCTATTCTCTAACATTACTCTTGTTGTCATATTTTCTTATTACAGATTTTTAACGATGTTGTTGCAATTTATGTTAAACTTTGTTTATGTGTGTAAATTTAATTTATCTAGCAAACGTTTTAACTGCTTATGTTATTAATTGTATCGAGCACAGATGACCTAAAGACACTAATTGAATTGAACACATTTGTGGAAAAACATTTTTTATTGGTCAATGGGACTATTTAACATCAGACAGTTCAATTGGAGTCCATCCCCTGATGAAATCCGCTGAGACGGAAGAAACGCGTAGGGTCACGTGGCATTGAAACTACGGTGGTTGAGCAGTCCAGGCGCCAGTGTGAGGACGTGAGTGAAGATCTTCCGGGTCCCTGATTCCAGTGAGAGAGTAATGGCGGCCGCACGCTACTAACAAGCTTCGTTTCAAATGAAGTACATCCATCTTGGTGACTGCGGCAAATACAAACACATATCTGGAGCCATTTCGGACGCAATCGTGCGGAGGTGACTGTGGAGTCTTCAATCTGGTGCATGGGCTGGTCCCATAACATGCCTTATTTTTATTGACAAATTGTGAGTGTGCATTTGTCTGTCCATGATTTATTAAAACTTTTATATCTGATTTTATACAAGGATCGGGCGCTTTTTCTCTTCTTTTTTTCTAATAGGTACGTTGGGAGGTTGGTGAGCCCAAGAAGAAGCAGCCTGGACTTTTATATCGTCTATTTCATGGACTCATATGGACTTAAGTATTTTCATTTTTTATAGTGTTCCCCAACATTTGGCATTTTTTATATATATGTAATAATTTTTTATTGCATTATTTTTTATCTTTTAGTCCATATGTCACATTAGTGTGATTTATTCATTTTTAATTTTTATTTTTCATTTTTTATTGTATGCACACTTTTTTGTTTTTTATATCTTTATTTTTTAGGCAATACATTGATTACAATTGTAATATATTTGTTTCATACCACATACATATTGGCATGTTTTACCTATAAATTAGGCATCTGTGCTGGGTGCAACATCTTGCCACATTTGATCAGGGCTGCAGCAATTTGGGTGTAGTGTGTGAAGGGCGCTGTCTTTATTACTGTTATACACTTACAAAGAATAAGTGAAAATAAAGCAATTGTGACAATAATATCACCACCGATGCAGGCCGTCCTGTGAAGTCTGTGGAATCCAACTGGAACCCTTGTGCTGTGCATCCGATAGTGTCCGCTCTTATCCGCAATCAATTGAAGTCTCCACGCAGTGTGTCATCAGAGTAGGCCTCAAATCAATCCCTGCATGCTCCGGCCGTAAAGCACGCAGACAACGTGGTGAACGTAATGTGAATTTACGTCCTGACGCGTTTCGTCACAATACTGCAACTTATCAAAGGGATTTGTACACGAAACGTAGTAGTGCTGAATATATATCCAGAGTGTCTGCGATTCAATTGGTGCATCAATGTGATGCTTACGCCCCTACAAACGGGCCCAAATGTATGTAATAAAAAATTCACTTAAATTACTATGATAATCAAATTGGATCGCAGAAAAACCCAAGAATATAATAATATTAATAGTATAACACAAAATAAAAATGATCCATAATCACAATGAAAATTAATTATTTAAAAAACATCATTAAACATATACCCTAAATAAAATTCGGAGGAAATAGTGAATATATGATATAATCAATCATAATATAGTAATTGTTAAAAAATGAATATAATAAAAACGAATACAATATTAACCACTTGATCTCATAAATTTCCACTGTTCCAGGGAAAGTGACTTTATTAACCAATCCAAGGAACTGAGTAACAAATTTTTGTTGAAGGGATATGATCCTGATCTTGTTTGTTACTCTTTCAGCAAGGTAAGGGCCACCGATAGATCATTGCTACTTAATAAGTGCTCTACAATTAAACACACCAGCTACAAGGCACCAAGGAAAAGATCAGTAAACACCGATGGGGTTTCACGGTTCAACCAATCCCACAGATCTATCCAGGGTATTCTTAATACCTTTGATAAAGTTGCAGTATTGTGACGAAACGCGTCAGGGATGTAAAATTACGACATTACGTCACCACGTTGTCTGCGTGCTTTACGGCCGGAGCATGCCAGGATTGGAATTGAGGCCTACTTGATGACACACTGCGTGGAGGATTCAATTGATTGCGGATAAGAGGGACACAATCGGATGCACAGCACAAGGGTTCCAGTTGGATTCCAAGACTTCACAGGACGGCCTGCATCGGTGGTGATTATTGTCACCAAATTGCTTTATTTTAATTATATTTGTAAGTGTTTTAATCTCCCCCCCTCCCACCCCCCCCCCCCCCATTAAACTGTACAGGATCACAATATGGGGCGTGCGCTCTCGTTTTGTTTTTGTTTCATAGAATTGCCTTGGAAGTGGTGGTTTCCATGTGAGAAGCTGCCGTGGACCCTGGATCTACAAGCATTCCTGCATCACCAATCAGGAATTACATTTGGGGTTTGGACATTACCATTGACATTTTTATTTAATATTCTATATTGTATATTTTTGTAATAGAGAGTTTCATCTAGTTAATATTATATCAATTTTATGTACTATAGGATTGTTTTTTTTCATTGAGCATAGCAATTTTTTAGGTTATTCAATTGGTCACTGGTTTGTAAGTGGCGCTCTTATTTTCATCTCGTAATTATATATATAATATATATATATATATATATATATATATATATATCTATATATATATATCTATATATTATATATATATATATTATATATAGAATTTAAAGTGGTTTTGAAGCAAAAAGTGGCACTGTGTGCTCATTTGCAAGTCCTAGGCAGGTCTGCAACCCCGCCTTTCCCCATTATCACCCAGCACACAGCACTTCCACTGTAGCAAGGGATTCTGGGAAATGACATGCAAATGAGCACACAGTGCCACGGTATGCAAAGAAGCTAAAGGATGGGCCAACCATAATACTGAGTTAAGTTATGGTGAGTAAAAATATATATACGGTAGAGGGTGTTAAACGTGTCACTGCATTCGTGTTAAGGGCCTGTGTTTTCTATCTAGATACTCTGCATAATTGTGTGCTGTGGCATGATGGTCGCCATCCTCCTCTCGCCCCGACCCCCTCAACCCCCCGCCCACTCCCCGATTAAAAATGGGCTCGCCACCGTGTATAGCTGTGCTGAGTATTATACACACACAACTGGCTAAAAAGAAAACACAGTACTGTATGTGTTAATGGAGGAGGGGGGGTATGGGTAAGAGATAGGAGGGAGGGGAAGAGATAGGGGGGAGAAATGGGAGGGGGAGAGATAGGGGGGAAGTCGGGGTAGAATGGAATTACAAAAATGTGTTTAAAAGATTGTCACAGAGCCAAGGGAAGGGTGGGGGGAGGAGCGGGGTCACAGGGAGAGTCAGTGACAGAGGGGGTGCTGAAAACAGAAAGGGGAGAGGGAGAAAGGGAGAGAGAGCATGAGGGGGGAGAGAAAAAGAAGGGAGGAGGAGAGCGAAATAGGAGAGAGTGGAAGGTAGAGAGAAAGGGAGAAGGGGACAGAGTCAGAAAGGGGGGATGAGAGGGAGAGAGAAGGGGGGATGAGGCAGAGAGAGAAGGGGGGATGAGGCAGCAACGGCCCCCCCCATTAAACTGTACAAGGGATCAACACTATGGTCGTGCTCGTCTTGTTTTGTTTTTTGTATTAATAAATCTATATCTACTATATATATATATCCATGATAACTATCAATATTAAACCTACAAAACCACGTGACGTTCTCATCTTTAATGTCCTTAGCCAGTGATTGCACAACCCCGCCTTTCCCCCATTATCACTCTCCAGCACACAGCATCTTCCACTGTAGCAAGGATTCTTGGAGAATGAACATGCAAATAGCACACATTTTGCACTTTTTGCTTCAATTTATTTTTTTTAAAAACACTGGTTCCCTATAGGCTTAAGCTTGTTGCAATGGTCACACAGCTTTGAGCACAAGCGCAGGGTTAAGGTGCAGACCCAGAACCACACGCACCAACAGCTGTTTCGACCTTATGGGTCTCATCAGTGTTGGGTTGATTAACTAGGTATTGGCAAGAACTAAAGGATGGGCCACAACCATAATACTGAGTTAATGTTATGGTTGAGGTAAAAATATATATACGGGTAGAGGGTGTTACACGTGTCACTGCATTCCGTGTTAGGGCCTGTGTTTTCTATCTAGATACTCTGCAATAATTGTGTGTGGGGCATTATGTCCCATCCGTCCTCTCCTCCGCCCCGACCCCCTCAAGCCCCCCTCCCACTCCCAACCGATTAAAAATGGGCTCGGCCAACCGTGTATTAGCTGGTGCTGACGTTTATACACCACAACGGCTCTAAAAGAAAACACATATGGATGTGGTAATGGATGCGGGGGGGTAATGTTGTCACTATAGTATTATTGTTGGACGTATCTATTGGTTCGCAAGGGATGTTGAGAGTAGGGGGGCAAGTCGGGGTATAATGGAATTACAAAAATGTGTTTAAAAGATTGTCACAGCAGACACAGATGCGCACTTGAAGGGTTTTTTTCTTAGCTGGGTCACAGGAGAGTCCTGACAGAGGTGGTGCTTGACACATAAAGGGGAGAGGGGAAAAGGGAGAGAGATGCATGAGGGGGGAGAGAAAAGAAAGGGGGAGGAAGCGAATAGGAGGAGTGGCAGGTAGAGAGAAAGGGAGAAGGTGAGACGAGAGTCAGAAAGTGGTATATCTGGAGAGTAGAAGGTTGGATGAGGCAGAGAGAGAAGGGGGATGAGGCCTCGTCTCTCCTTTTTCTTCTTCCTCTCTCTCGCTGTTTTCTTCTTCCGCTCTCTCCCTTATTTCTTCTTCCTCGCTGTTCCGTTGTTCTGCTTCCTCTCTCTCCTTTGTTCCTGCCTTTCTTCTCGCGCCTTTTTTGTTTTCTTTGCGTTTTTCGCTCCTTTTTCTTCTTTAGCGCTCTCCTCTTTCTCTTTGTCTCTGTCTCCTTCTGTGTTTTTCTTTTCTCTCTCCTTTTTTCTTCCTTTTTCTCTCCTCCCTTATGTTTGTAGAGTATGAGAGGTAGGGAAAGGCGGAGAGATAGAAGAATATACATATACAATTTGGTGTGTGATTTACCCGGTGTTCTCTCCCTGCTCCCTCTCCCTGCACACACACTCACTCTCCCTGCACACTCTCGCTGCACACACTCCTTGCATACTATTTATTTATAAAATGTTTTACCAGGAAGTAATACGTTGAGAGTTACCTCTCGTTTTCAAGTATGTCCTGGGCATAGTTAATATGACAAATAATACATGGTTACAAATACAATTACATAAATGAACAGGGTATACATTATATACAAGACATTGCATGCACAGTTAGAGATAATATATATTATGGGCATATGAAATAGTTACAGACCAGATTAAAATGTGAGACAGCCTTAGTTTTGAAAGAACTTAAACTGGTGGAGGATGTGAGAGTCTCCGGTAGGTTGTTCCAGTTTTGGGGGGCACGGTAAGAGAAGGAGGAACGGACGGATACTTTGTTGAGCCTTGGGACCATGAACTGTCTTTTGGAGTGAGGTCTCAGATGATACGTGCTGCATGTGGTAGGGGTGAGGAGCTTTTTCAGATAGGTGGGTAGCTTGCCCAGAAAGTATTTGAAGACAAGACAGGAAAGGTGAACTTTGCGCCTAGACTCAAGTGATGACCAATCTAGTTCTTTGAGCTTTTCGCAGTGATGTGTGTTGTAGTTGCATTGGAGAACGAAACGACAAATTGAATTGTAGAGGGTGTCGAGTTTGCCAAGGTGGGTTTGGGGTGCTGAGCCGTATACTATGTCTCCATAGTCGATAATTGGCATTAGCATCTGCTGTGTGATACGCTTTCTGACCAGCAGGCTTAGGGAGGATTTGTTCCTGTAAAGTACCCCTAGTTTGGCATAGGTTTTGGATGTCAGGGCATCAATGTGCATTCCGAATGTTAAGTGGGAGTCAAACCATATGCCCAGGTATTTAAAACTAGTAACAGGAGTTAGGGTGGTGTTAGCGTTGTTTCTGATCTGGAGCTCAGTCACTGGAAGCTTTCAAAATTTAGCCTTGGTCCCAAATACCATTGTTACAGTCTTGTCAGTGTTTAAAAACTGTTTGTTTTGTGAAATCCAGTTTTCGAGTCTCACTGAAAGTCAGACTGAAGTATGTGTTGAAGGTCAGAGAGGCTATGGCTGTGTGCATATAGGATTGTGTCATCTGTATACATGTGTATTGAGGCTTCTTTACAAGCTGTGGGAAGATCATTAATGAACACTGAGAAGGGTTACAGCGGGGGACGATAGGAGGGGTTAAATGGGGGGGGCGATCTAGGAGCGGGTACATGGAGGCGATGGGGGGTTACATGGGGGCGATAGGAGGGGTTACATGGAGGCGATAGATAGGAGGGGCCTTATTAACATGGGGGCGATAGGAGGGTTTACATGGGGCGAGATAGGAGGCGGTTGGGTACATGGGGCCGACTAGGAGGGGTTACCTGGGGGCGATGAATGAAGGAGGGTTAATGGAGGACGATAGGAGGGGGGACAAGGGGGGGGAGTAGGAAGGGGGAAAGGGGGGGAGATAGGAGGGGTTAAGGGGGCGGGAGATGGAGGAGAGGGTAAGCGCGGGGAGATAGGAGGGGTAAATGGGGCGAGGATAGGGGGAGTTAAGATGGGGAGAGGGAGGATAGGAGGGGTTACATGGGGGGCGATAGGAGGGGTTACATGGGGGCGATAGGGGAGGCGTTTTAGGGGTTACATGGGGGGCGATAGGAGGGGTTACATGGGGGCGCGATAGGAGGGGTTACAGGGGGGAGATAGGGGGGTTGGGTTAAATGGGGGGCGATAGGAGGGGGTACATGGGAGGCTAGGAGGGGTACAATGGGGGGGCAGATTAGGAGGGGTATTACATGGGGGGGCGATAGGCGATTAGGGTGGTTACATGGGCATAGGAGGGGTTATCATGGGCGACTAGGAGGGGTTAAATGAGGCGGAAGGCGGATAGGAGGGGGGTGGTTGGTTACATGGGGGCGATAGGAGGGGTTACATGGGGGCGATTAGGAGAGGGTTTATCATGGGGCGATAGGAGGGCGTTACATGGGGGCGATTAGGATGGGGTCATGAGGGGACGATAGGAGGGGGGTACATGGGGTTGGCGATAGGAAAAGGGTTACATGGGGGCGAAGGGCGATCGATAGGAGGGGTTACATGGGGGCGATAGGAGGGGGTTACATGGGGGCGTATAGGAGGGGTTACATGGGGACGATAGGAGGGGTTACATGGGGGGGCGGAGATAGGAAGGGTTACATGGGGGCGATAGGAGGGGTTACATGGAGGCGATAGGAGGGGTTACATGGGGCGATAGGAGGGTTACATCGGGGGCGATAGGAAGAGGTTAAATGGGCGAGGGAGCAGAGGAGGGGTGACAGGGGGAAGATGGAGGGTTACATGGGAGGATAGGAGGGGTTACATGGGGGACGATAGGAAGGCGGTTAAATGGGGTGTCGGGCGAATAGGAGGGGTTACATGGGGGCGCACAGAGAGGGGTACAATGGGGGCGATTTAGGAGGGTTACATGGGGGGCGTTTGGAGGGGGTTACATGGAGGCGATAGGGGGTTACGGATAATGGAGATTGCGTAGGGGATTAGCAGGGGGAAAGGGAGTGAGGGGAACGGGTGGAGGAGGGGGGAACAGTGCGGCTCCCGGAGAGTGCGAGGAACGGGGAAAGGGGGGGAGACGAGGGAGAGGAGGGGGGAAAGGGGGGAGAGTGAGGAGGGGGAAAGGGGCTCGAGAGTGAGAGGGGTGGGAGAGGAAGGGGGGAAACGGGGTGAGACCGAGCGAGGAGGGGTTGAAACAGCGGGAGGGAGAGAGGAGGGGGGAATGGGGGCGATAGGAGGGGTTAAATGGCGGGCGATAGGAGGGTTACAGGGGGGCGATAGGAGGGGTTACATGGGGGCGATAGGAGGGGTTACTGGGGGGCGATAGGAGGGGTAAATGGGGGGCGATAGGAGGGGTTACATGGGGGGAGCGAAGGAGGGTTATTAAATGGGGGGCAATAGGGAGGGGTTAAATGGGGGAGGATTAGGATGGGGTGGTTAGGTTGGTTAAATGGGGAGATGATTATAGGAGGGGTACATGGGGGCGATAGGAGGGGTTCTATGAGGCGAGGCGATAGGAGGGGTTATATGAGGCGAGGCGATAGGAGGGGTTACATGGGGGCGATAGGAGGGGTTACATCGGGGGAGAGAGGAGGGGGGGACAGGGGGCCGGGGGAGAGGAGGTGGTTAAATGGGGGAGAGAGCGGAGGGGGCGAGAGGAGGGAGATGAGCGCGAGGGGTGGAGAGGAGCGAGATAGGAGGGGTTAGAGGAAGGAGAGAGATAGGAAGGGTGACATGGGGGCGAGAGGAGGGGTTAAATGGGGGCGATAGGCAAGGGGTTACATGGGGGAGATAGGAGGGGTTACATGGGGGCGATAGGAGGGGTTACATGGGGCGATAGGAGGGGTTACATGGGGCGATAGGAGGGGTTACATGGGGGCGATAGGAGGGTTACATGGGGAGGATGGATGTAGGAGGGGTTACATGGGGGCGACTAGGAGGGGTTACATGGGGGCGATAGGAGGGGTTACATGGGCGATAGGAGGGTTACATGGGGCGATAGGAGGGGTTACATGGAGGCGATAGGAGGGGTACATGGGGACGATAGGAGGGGTTTACAGGCGGGGGCAAAGAGGGGGTTACATGGGGCGACAGGAGGGGTTACATGGGGGCGATAGGAGGGGTTACATGGGGCGATAGGAAGGGGGTTACATGGGTGGAGGGATAGGAGGGGTTCATGGGGGCCGATAGGAGGGTGTTACATGGGGGCGATAGGAGGGGTTACATGGGGGCGACAGGAGGGGTTACATGGGGGCGACAGGAGGGGTTACATGGGGCGATAGGAGGGGTTACATGGGGGCGGAGGAGGGGTTACATGGGGGCGATTAGAGAGGGGTTGTTAAATGGGGGTGCGATAGGAGGGGTTAGGGGGTTTTACATGGGGGCGATAGGATGGGGTTTTAACATGGGGGCGATAGGAGGGGTTACATGGGGCGATAGGAGGGGTTATATGAGGCGAGGCAGATAGAGGGGTTATATGAGGCGAGGCGAAGGAGGGGTTACATGGGGGCGATAGGAGGGGTTACATGGGGGGCATAGGAGGGGTTACATGGGGGCGATAGGTAGGGGGGTGGGGAGGGGGTTCATGGGGGCGATAGGCGGGGTTAACATGGGGGAGATAGGAGGGGTACATGGGGGGCGATAGGAGGGTTACATGGGGGACGAGGCGATAGGAGGGGTTAAATGGGGGCGATAGGAGGGTTTTGGTTAAATGGGGGCGATTAGGATGGGGTTAAATGGGGGCGATAGGAGGGGTTACATTGGGGGCGATAGGAGGGGTTATATGAGGCGAGGCGATAGGAGGGGTTATATGAGGCGAGGCCGATGATAGGAGGGGTAACATGGGGGCGATGGAGGGGTTAAATGGGGGCGGCGATTAGAGGGTGGTTACATGGGGGATAGGAGGGTACTGGGGGCGATAGGAGGGGTTACATGAGGGCGATAGGAGGGGTTACATGAGGGCGATAGGAGGGGTAGATGAGGGCGATAGGAGGGGTTAGATGAGGCGATAGGAGGGGTTACATGGGGGCGATAGGAGGGGTACATGGGGGCGATAGGAGGGGTTACATGGGGGGCGATAGGAGGGGGTTACAGCTGGGGCCGAGATTAGGAGGGGTTACATGGGGGGCGGGATAGGACGGGGGGAAAGGGAGAGGGAGGAGGTAGGGTGGGACAGGGGGAGAGAGAGAAGGGGGGAAAGTGTGAGGGCGAGAGGGATGGGTGGATGAGGAGATGAGAGGAGGGCGTTAAAGGGGGGGAGTGATAGGAGGGGGAAAGGGGGGCGATAAGAGGAGGGGGTTTGAGATGACGCGGGATAGCGGGGTTACAGGGGCGAGATTAGGAGGGGTGGTTAAATGGGCGGGGCGATAGGAGGGGTTACATGGGGGCGATAGGAGGGGTTACATGGGGGCGATAGGAGGGGGTTACATGGGGGCGATAGGAGGGTTACATGGGGAGGATAGGAGGGGTTACATGGGCGGGCGATAGGAGGGGTTACATGGGGCCGATAGGGGGGGTAAATGGGGTGGCAGATGGAGGGAGGGTACAGTGGGGCGGCGATAGGAGGGTTAAATGGGGGCGCTAGGGGGGTTACATGGGGGCGACAGGAGGGGTACATGGGGGCGACAGGAGGGGTTACATGGGGGCGACAGGAGGGGTTACATGGGGGGCGACAGGAGGGGTTACATGGGGGCGACAGGAGGGGTTACATTGCTAGTGGATGCGGGGAACGGTGAGAAAGGAGGGGGGAAAGCGGGGGAAGAAAGGAGGCGGGGACAGGGGGGAGAAAAGGAGGGGGGGTAAAGGGCGGGCAGAGTAAAAGGACAGGACAGGAGGAGTACATGGGGGCGATTTATAGAGAGGGTTACATTGGTAGGCGATAGCGAGGGGTTACATCGGGTGGCGAAGGAGGGGTTACATGGGCGGCAAGAGGAGGGGGTCAACTCACTGGTGCATATTCTAGATGTTGCACAGGCTTTTGACACAGTTGATCATGCTTCCTGCTTAACAAAACTCCAGAGCTATGGAATAGGGAAGCATGCTTAAACTGGTTGCAGTCTACTAATCAAGGAAGATCCCAACATGGTGGTCTATCTCGGCTCTTAACCTTCCAACCCCTGGTTATCACCTGTGGCGTTCCAGCAAGGGCTCTGTTTGGTGCCCCACTGGGGGGAGGGGTAGTGTGTGTGTATTGGGGGTAGTGTGTGTGTGTGTTTGGGGGGGTAGTGAGTATTAGGGGGTAGTGTGTGTGTGTGTATTTGGGCTGGTATTGTGTGTGTGTGTGTATTTGGGGGGCGGGGGGGGAGTAGTGTGTGTGTATTTTGTGGGAGCGGTAGTATTTGGGGGGGGGGGGCAGTGTGTATTTGGGGGGAGATGAACATTTGCTCATTAGATGGGTGCAAATAAATGTCCCACCTTTCAGTATATATCAAATAGCTCACGGCCCGGTTCTTTTCTCCATGTGTTCAGGGACTATAGCACACCTCTCACAGCCTCATTACAGGGTCCAGGCGCATAGAGCTTAGTGATAGAGCGCAGGAGAACCCTTGGCTGGGTGTTACATGATTCTGAATTCTATACATCCCAATACAATCTTTATACATCTGAGGAATACCCGTTTTCTCACTGTCAGACCAATCTTCTTAGTTAATCATCAACATTAGAACTGTCTCTTCATTTAGCAATATTTACTTTGCGTTACACAACCCCCTTTGTTCTGTCACTAAGTAACTACATCATTAACTATGTTGCTAATCTTTTATGAACTCTCTAGTGTACTGTCTTTTACTACTAACAAGCTAGTTAATTAACCTTTGATTCCAAACTCATGATCCTACACTATTCAACTGGGCAGACATTAACATACCAAGTTTCAGACAAAATGGAGATTAATAAAACAAGATAGATTTTTAAATCACATTAAACGTTCCTACACCTGCCTGTCTGCAGACAGATTTATCTTCTTATCTTTGCAGAGGCAGCTAATCATTTTCCAATATCATTTCTAACTT
>WSYH01016661.1:0-12807 GCA_036426205.1 Ascaphus truei
ACACTCTGAACGTATTTGCACAGATCTCAGCGATTCCAGGGCTGCTATCTGTCTCATCTGCCTGGCACTTTTCACAGCCGAGTAAGAAAAATAGCGGCCAACCCCAGTTACATAACATAGGTGTGAGGAGGGGTGAGCTGGTCTATAAAGTGCGAGTAGCCAGACAGTGTCATCTCCACTTACTTGTGTAGTCCTTCTCCCTGTAATACAGGGGATACGACTTTTATTTTTGTTCCTATGGACAGGGCTGTAATCCCTCAGCGCATAACCGAGGAGAGAGGATCTTGGAGAAAGATGACCCACCACAGCAGGAACACGTTGCACACTATATCAGACTGCCACGGGCTGAGAGACGCCCACTAAACCTACATCCTGGGTAAAACTGGTACATAGTTATATGTAACCTTCTACCCTATCCCGTTATTCATGTACTGTGCAATCATTGTACCTACCCCCTGATTATTCATGTACGGTGTAATCATTGTTACCCTACCCGTTATTCATGTTACAGTGTATCATTATACCCTAACCCCCCTGTAATTCATGTACTGTTGTAATCATTTTTACCACTCCCTGTTATTCATGTACTGTGCAATCATTATACCCCTACCCCTTGTTATTAATGTCTGATGTAATTCATTGTACCCTACTCCCTGTATTATGTACTGTGAAATCATTAACCATACCCCTGTTATTAGATGTACAGTGTATCATTATAACCCTACCCCTGTTATTCATGCTTTGGCAATACTGAAATGCTTTGTCTGCCAATAAAGCTGATTTGAGAGGACAGAGAGGGGGTACAGAGAAGGTGGGGAGGGGGAGGGGGTACAGAGAGAGGTGGGGGGGGAGAGAGGGAGAGAGGAGAGAACAGAGAGAGAGAACCAGAAGAGAGAGAAGAGAGGTGGAGGAGATGGTTTGCAGAGAGAGAGAAAGGGTTGCAGAGAGAGAGAAGAAAGGGGTTGCAGAGAGAGGAATGGGTTGCAGAGAGAGAGAAGGAAAGGGGTGGTTGCAGAGAGGAGAGGAAAGGGGTTGCAGAGAGAGCGAAAGGGGGGTGGCAGAGAGAAGAGAGAAGAAGGGGGGGAGGGGTGGTTGCAAGAGGAGAGAGAGAGAGAAAGGGGTTTTGCAGAGAGAGAGAAAGAAAGGGGTTGCAGAGAGAGAGAAAGGGGTGCAGAGAGAGAGAAAGGGGTTTGGCGAGAGAGAGAAAGGGGTTGCAGAGAAGAGAAAGGGGTTGCAGAGAGAGAGAAAGGGGTTTGCAGAGAGAGAGAAGGGGTAAGGGGTTTGCCAGAGGAGAGAGAAGGGGTTTGCAGAGAGAGAGAAGAAGGGGTTTGCAGAAGGAGAAAGGGGTTGCAGAAGAGAGAGAAAGGGGTTGCAGAGGAGGAAGGGGTACTGGAGAGGAAAGGGTGGGTACATGGAGAGAAAGAGGGGTACATAAGAGATAGAGGGACGGAGAGACAGAGAGAGAGGGGGCTGAGAGAGAAAGAGACAGACAAGGGCATACAGGACAGGAAAGAGAAAAAGGAGGAGATAGACGAGAGAGACGAGAGACAGATGGGGTGAGAGAGAGACAGGGCCAGGAAAAGGAGAGGCATGGAGAGCAGGAGAGGGCAAAGAGACAGAGACCAGATGGGTGATATAAGTAACAGAGAGGATAAATACACAGGAAAGGATGCGAGAGGGGGGACCCGCCGGTATATACAGTGACGGCAGGACAAACCTCTCTCTGTCCAGGTCATATGACCGTTCCAAATGTCATATCGGTGTTCGGAATCAGCCGCTGCAAAAGTAAAAGCAGACGGGGTCAGGAGGCTGGAAGAATCCTCTCTGTGTGCAACACAACACTATATCAGAGAGTACTCACCCTTCTGTACTCGCTGTGCTTTGGGGAATATTGCTCATGTCAATACAGGCCTATTGAGGACAATTGTCACATCCCCCCAGACACCAGGCTCCTCTGTGCTCTGTCGACCAGGTTTTTGAGCCGAAAGGGACACTGTCCACTGAGGGTCAGAAAATAGAGAGAAATGTCAGTCCCCAGATGACGTTCTCTCAGCCATCTGTGACCTAAACACGCAAACCCAAAGTAGGCTTAAGATTCCCTTCAGGCGCACGTCTACGTATCACAGCTCTGCAGCCGGCTCCCAGCATCCAAAAACGAGAAAACAATTTCCCTAGAATGGCTAATGGCTTTACACTCCTGAACCCTTTTCATTTACCTAGAGACGCAATCTTACAGCTCCAGGTGTCATTTATGTCGTGTGGGGGCAGTTTGGGTATGTGGGGTTATGTGGCAGAGGTGCAGGAAGCTGGTAAGATGTGACACCTTGGCATAGGAAAGGAACAGGAGGGTGGCAACACGTCACCGCCAATGAATGGCAGGGCCCCCAAGGAGCTGCAGGAGAGGCAAGGACAGCCGGCAGTGTGTGTATGTATATGTGTGCGTTGTGTATGAGCTTGTATGTATGTGTATAGGTCTTACCCGTGTGGGCAGGTGAGACACATATTTGCTGTGGCATCACGTTGTGATTATAGTGTGTAATGGTATGTGCTGGCATCGTTGTGTGCAAATGTGTGAGACGTATTTTGCTGTGCATCACGTGTCTACTGTGGGTAGTGGTATGGCTGTGATCGGGTGTACATGTGTGTAAGAGGTATTGGTAGTGTTGTGCCATCCCATGTGTTGGACAGTGTGTATAGAAGATGTGCGTGTGCATCCGTAGTGTGTTAGAGGTAAGTGCTGTGCATCCGGTTGTTACATGGGTGGACAGTATGGACTGTGCATCCGGTGTGACATGTGGTAGAGGTATGTGCTGGTGCATCCGTTGTTTTTTGTACATGTGTGTGAGAGGTATGTGCTGGCATCCGTAGTGGTAGAGGTATGTGCTTGCATCAGGTGTACGTGTGTTAGAGATGAGTGGTGCATGTGGTGGGTGTGTGTAATGGGCTGAGGGGTTTTAGCTCAGTGCACTAATGTCACAGCTCCTTTTGAAGTGGGTATGACTGTGAGCAGACGGTTATCTCCCTGTGCCTCAGGCACCACCATGATTTGAAGCTCGATGGGGCAGGGACTCATTGCGTCCTGTGCCATGCATGTTGTTGACGTGCACATTTATATATGTTGTGCATAGTGGGTGTACACGTGTGTGTGTATTATTCATTTGGGCTCAGTGTGTGGTGGTATGGTATAGGGCATTGTTTTTGTCAGAAGTTGTGCTGTGTGCGTTCAATGTGTGTAATTAAGTGTATCGTGTGTGCAGTTTGTACACGTGTTTTTGTATGGATAGGGGTGGGGTGTATCAATGATTATCAGGTACACTGTGTGTGTGCATTAAGTGTATACACGTTGTGTGTTCAGTCGTCAGTGAACACGTGGGTCAGTGCCACAGATGTGTAGGGGCATAGGTGTATTCGTGTGTGACATGTTGGTATGTTGCATAGGTGTGCCACACTATTGTGATATGGTGTCAGTGTGCCCACAAGTTGTAAGTTGTGGGTGTGATATGTTGTATCAGTGTGTGTGTGTATTTCAGTGGGAACAGTGTGTGTACGTGTTAGGTTGGTCTCAGTGGGCAAACATGTTGTGGTTCTATCAGGTGGGTCAGTGTGCACGTGTGCACATGTGTGTGTATAGTGTGCAGTGTTGTGTGATCAGTGGCACGCGTGTGTGTATCAGTGTGTGTGTAGGTCTGTGAGTGTGAAACACGTGTGGAGGTGTATCAGGTACAACATGGTGTGTGGTGTCGTGCGTGCTGTGGTAGGTGTATTAGTGTGCGGGTGTATTAGTTTGTGTGGTTGTAGGTGTATCAGTGTGCACAGTGTGATGTTAGGTGTATCAGTGGCACACGTGTGTGTGTAGGTGTTTATTCAGTGTGAACGTGTGTGGTGTGGTGTAGGTATGAGTGTGAACAATGTTGGCGTTATCAGTGTGCACACATGGTGTGGTGTGTAGGTGTATCTGGGTGCACATTATGTGCATCAGTGTGTGTAGGTATTGTGAGGTGTGCACAGGGGTGTGTGCGGTTTGTTGGTAGGTGTATCGTGTGAAACAAGTGTGTGTGTGGTGCGGTGGTGTAGGGATCAGTGTTACGAAAAAAAAAAAAAAAAAAACTTGTGATGTGGGTAGGTGTATCAGTCTGAACAGTGTGTGTGTGGTTGTGTGTGTGTGGGTGTCAGTGTGCAAGGGGGTGTGTGCGTGTTGGTAGGGTATCAGGTGGCACACGTGTGTGTAGGTGAGGTCAGTGTGTACGTGTGGGGTGAAGGTGTATCAGCTGCACCGTGTTTGGTGTGTGTGGATGTGGTGTTGTGTACACGTGGTGTGTGTGTATGTATGTGCACAGTGTGTACCGGTCTGTATAGGTGTGTCAGTGGGCACAAGTGTGTGTGTGTTATAGTGTGTCAGGACACAGTGTGGAATGGCCCTTTCTCCTGCCTCACACAGGGCCCATTGTCGCTCCCCTCTCCCGATGACACTAATGGTAGGAGGAGCTGCGCGGTAGCAGGTTGCTGCTTTTACAAGGGTGTATCAAATTGGGGGAAACGGAAGCCACTCCCCCCTCACACACCACACACGAACATCTCTGTTCCCCAAGTTAAATAAAAAAGCCTGTGGAGGGGGGGGTGCAGGACACAGAGGGGCTTTAAGTGCCCTCCACCAGCCACACAGGGGACGCTCTGTACCACTTGTACAGCCGTGTGCGTTTGTGGAGCCAAGAGGGTCTCCCGTGCACAGCGATTTAAAGCCCCAATTTATTATATTTGGAGGGGCGGCGTGAGAGGGGGGGGCAAGGGGTGGCCGGCGAGAGGGGGAGAGAGGGGGTGGGGAAAGGGGGCTGGCCGGGAGGAGGGGGGGAGGGAAAGGGTCGCAGGGAGAGAGGGGACACTGGACTGCGGGAGAGGGGTGGGGGGGGGGGAGAAAAGGGGGGGGGGAGGGAAATAAGGGGGGGGGAATTAAGGGGGGCGACCGGGAGAGTTGGCGTCTCTCCTGCTCCTCATTAACCCCTCAGAGCACAGGAGGACATCTCAGCCTGTGTCACCTCCACACCCTGGACATTTAACCCACGTCAGGCAGAGCTCAGAGGACCTCATACTTTAAGGCCAGTAATAACGTGCGCGGCAGTGATAATTGCCGGTGTGAGCCTGACGTTGCTATAGTTGAGACGCGCGAGCGGCCATGAGCGTTGGCGCAGCAGATCTGTGGAAATGCAAGAAATTTGTATTTTCACGTTGTTGCCGCTGTGAGCCAATCACAGTGCGGCCTAACGCTGTGACATCATAGCCACACCTCCTAGCCACACGTGTCATCGCTTGCCCTAGAGAGACTAAAAGCGCGCGCCACGTGCAGCAGCGCGTACTATATTACAGGCCTAAGGCTGCGTTCACGCTGCCACTGAGCGCACTCACTTCAGTTTAAAAAAAAAATCAATCTGTACGGCCACGCTCACGCGGCGCACGCGCTCACAAGCGCGTGGCGATGGGGAGAACAGAGCAAAACAGCGCCTGATGCTCCATCCTCCAAGCTGTTCGAAAAATTATTACGCTTTTTCCATAACTTCCCGATTTGCATGAAGGTTGAATCATACTCAGATAGTAACCCCCGACCATTGTCACCTGCATCAAAAGGACAAGCCGCTCAAGGCCACCGGCCCACCCCCCCCCCACCATCGCAAAATTCTGCACGAAAGCCTGCGCTGATGCTTGGTGAGTTGGTGACGTCACCGCTCAAGCATGAGCGCGCTCAGCGGCAGCCTAATAATAATCATCCTATGCCAGCGTGCGCGCGCACACAGGCTGAGACCAGCGCGCGCACACAGGCTGAGACCAGCGCGCGCACACAGGCTGAGACCAGCGCGCGCACACAGGCTGAGACCAGCGCGCGCACACAGGCTGCCCAGCGCGCGCACACAGGCTGAGACCAGCGCCGGCGCACACCAGGCTGCCCCCAGCGCACCGCAACAGGCTGCCCCCAGCGCCCGCGACTAACAGCTGCCCCCAGCGCGCGACCACAAGGCTGCCCCAGCGCCGCGCACACACAGCTATGCAATTGTTTAAAGGACATAAAGGGACATGCCCTATAATTTACAAAGAAGCCAACCCTGCCTCCACTCAGAGGCCAAACACAAAACAGAGAAGAAAGGAAATGGTGGGGAAGAAGCAGGCGGTGGGTTTTGCAATGCAAAACCCCCAGCTGCAGAGGGGTGACCACACCCCTCCCCACCCGGATGCGTGTGACAGTAAACTGCGGGATCTCCATGATCTGCCCTCAATTAAAGCCACAAAATTTGGATGCCCATCTGTACAACCTCATACACAGAGGATTTCATCATAGTGACAACTTCATCAGGAGAAGGCCAGCGAGGTCTTTGTATGGGGGGAAAATGCCATCCCAACACACACCCATCCCCAATTTGACATAACCGCCATCCCCAAACACACACCCAATCCCACATGTGACATAACCTGCATCCCAACACACAACATCCCAATGCTGACATTTCACCCTACCATCCCAACACACACCATCCCCAACGTGACATAACCCTACCATCCCCAACACACATCCATCCTCCAATGACATTAACCCTACATCCCCAAGTGACATTAACCCTGCATCCACCAACACAAACCCATCCCCAATGGGATGCCATACCCTGCCATCCCAACACACACCCATCCCCAATGTGACATTAACCCGCCATTACCCCAAACACACACCCATCACCAACGTGACATTAACCCTGCCATCCCACAACGGACATTAAACCTCGTCCACCCCCACGGACATAACCCATGCCACCCCATAAGACATTAACCGCCATCCCCAAACGGACATTAACCCTGCCATCCCCAAAGTGACATTGTAACCCTGCCAGCACCAACGGCTGAATTAACCCTGCCTCATCCCAATGTGACATTAACCTTGCATCTCCACAACATGACTTAACCCGCCATCACCCAACACACCATCCCCAACGTGATATTAAACCTGCGATCCCACACACCCTCCCCAAGGTGACATAAACCTGCGATCCCAATTCAGACACACCCAGCCCCAACGTGATATAAACTCTGCGATCCCAAACAGACACACACCCCCAGCTCCAATGTGAATTAACACACACACCCTGCCCGTGATATTAACCCTGCGTTCCCCAACACAGACACACCCAGCGCCGTGATTGGTGTGTGCAGTATACCAGCGTAGTGTATGCAGGAATACGGCGTTGTGATAGAGGTATCAGCGTGTGGTGCATACGTGTATACAGGATACCTGCGTGTGTGCGGTGATACCTGTGTAGTTGCAAACTGGTGGTATACACAGGTATACCCTGGGGGGCCCGCGTTGTATAAGGTATACGTGTGTGTGCATGCGTGTACGGTATACCTGCGTGTGTGCATACCTGCGTGGTGAGTGGCATGCGTGTACAGTTATACTGCGGTGTGTTGTTGTGTGCGCATGCGTGTATACAGGTATACCTGGTGTTTGTGCGCAGCGATGCGTGTGTACAGATATACCTGCGTATGTGTGCGTGCATACAGGTATACCTGCGTGTGTGTATCTATATAGCTGTACTTGGTGGTGCATGTGTAGGTAAGCATTGATGTTAGGTATTTGTGTTGTGGCGTTTGTAGGGTTATATATGTGTGCATAAGCGGATTATATATATATACAGTTTGCACTCACAGTCCAAAAGTATCTGATGGCTGTCCCATATGAAAAAATAAACATATAGCTACCACAAACTGGTCCGCGACAGAGAGACAGCGCCACAGTCGTTGTTCTCCGGAGAACAAAATACTGTGTGCGTCTCTGTCGCGAGACCAGTTTCTGTTTAGATATAGAGATATGAATTCACATATAGATATATACACACACACACACACACACACACCAGTCCATTCGTGTCCTGTCCCCGCATGTGGTGGTCATGCTCTATTAGACACATAAAAGTGACAAGGAAGATGACATGTGACCGCACGAGGCAGTGCTCCCAATATCTGTCAGCAGGGGTTGCTGTGTCCATCTAATCATCATACATTACATACGTCAGCACGAGCCACAGGGAGTCGCAGGTGTTCCATGGCGAACCAGGAGTTGCTTTGACCCTTAATGAAATCGCACTCGGCCTCTGAGATCACAACACACCATGTGCCCCTCCTCCTGTTCATCCACCTCTGCCTCCCCACTTCCTTCTCTCACTCTGCCACCCTCATTACACAGCGCACTCTGCAGGCTCACGGCGCTGTTCCAGGAGTTCGTGCGCAGTGTTGGAAAGCTCCACAGTTCACCTCCAGCAGACTGGAGAGGTCAATCCTCTGGGGGGCGGGAAAAGATCAGCATGGCAGAGGCAGTCACGATCCGAGACAGCCACAGATTTGCCCCCCTACCAAGAAAGCACCACCAGAGACAGTCACAACCCACCACCCTGAGACCGAGACGAAAGTACACGCACCCACCCCGAAACCCTAACTCTCGCCCCACTCCCCCATCCCCACCCAACAATAAATGCGACATCTGGAAGACGCGGTGCAGACACGACTGCTCTCTGCGAGGTGGAATACAGGTCATGATTTCCTACAAGCTGATGGTCTGTTGAACCGCAGCTCTGGGCCCCCCGTCTTCTTCCCGGTTTTCTGTCTCCCAGGGAGCCCGTCCACAGACACCTCCAAAGAAGCAGCAGACGCTTAGACTGGCAACCGTGGAGCTTGGCAGAGGAACGCTAGTGAGAGAGGATTGAGACTTCAGGCACTGCATGGTCACCAGGGGGGGTCATTTTCAGGGGTCAAACACCTAAGACAGGGAGTCTCTCAACTTCAGTCCTCAAGGGCCAGCAACAGGTAGGTTTCAGGCTATCCTTGCTCAGCACAGGGGACTCAATCAGGGCTAGGTCTTACGATGAGCCCTGTGCTGAAGCAGGGATATCCTTGGAAACCGACTGTTGGGGCGTTTGAGGACGGAGCTGAAGAACCCCGTTAAGAAGACAGTAACAAAATCACAGCAGAAGAGAGAGAATTGAACAGCGTACACCATGCAACTGGATAAGTCAGCCCTGGGCAAGATACCAAAATGGGGGATTCCAACTAGCTCGCTGGCCATAGGGAGAGAAAACCGTAACAGAATAGTCAAAACATCCATGTTTCACAGCAGCCCCTCATCACGATAACTGTGTCACTGCACATCTGTGCCCTATATAACTGGCATCAGCAAAACAATCCATTATACACTGACACAGTTCGCGCGCCCATAACATGCCAACGCAGACTAGCACGACACCGCTGACACAGCACTGTGCGCTCAACATACGCCAACGCGGCTAGCACAGCGCGCCCAAATACGCCAATGCCGCCTAGCACCAAAATGCACGCAGCCTAGCACGCGCGCCCCAACATACGCCAACGCAGCCTAGCACCAACATATGCCAACGCAGCCTCTAGCACCGCGCGCCCAACATACGGCAACACAGCTAGCACCAGCGCGCCCAACATACGCCAGCGCCTAGCACCAAACATATGCACACGCGCACCTAAGAACAGCGCGGCCCACCAACGCGAACGCAGCTAGCCACCCCAATACTCACGCCCGAACGCAGACTGACCGCGCGCCAACATACGCCAACGAGCCTAGCACGACACTCGTAACACAGACTGTGCGCCAACACATGCCAATGCAGCATAGCACCACGGGCCCAACAACGCTAACGTGATAGGACGACCTCGCTGACAGCAATGTGCGCCTGACACGCCAAAGCAACTAGTTTGACAAACTCCGACTGGCATGGGGACACAGCAGGGGCATAACACCTCGGCATGGTGTGACACGAGCGGCGTTACACCCTGGAACGGTGGGTACATGAGTGGAGTTACACCATGGCCAGGGGGTACACCACGACACGGTGTGACACAGGAGCGGGCGGTTACACCCCGACACGTTGGACACAGGAGCGGGCGGGAACCCCGACACTGTGTGACACAGGAGCGGGCGTTACACCCCGACACTGTGTGACACAGGAGCGGGCGTTACACCCCGACAATGGGTGACACAGGAGCGAGGTACCCGCGCAACACAGGAGGGGTGTTACACCCCGGCGCGGACACAGGAGCGGGCGTTACACCCCGGGAGACACAGGAGCGGGCGTTACACGCTGACACCTTACCTTTTAGACTCAGGTGTAATTCTGCTGCACGAGAAAGCTCACTATCTGGCTTGTACTTGCTGACGCCATGATTTACTCCTGCAAAGAGAGGACACGAGAATAATAATACTGTACACACTAACTAAGAGCATCTTTCCTCAAACACACCGGCGCGTCAGACCATGGAGCTTTTCGCGGTTTATGACTCGCTGCTCCATTCACACATCCCATGGACAAACATCAGTTGTCAACCTGAGGCCTGTCCCTTCGACAGTCCACTTGCCCTGACATCACTACTTGTCTGATACTATCTTCATCTCCTTCTCTTTCTGTCTTAGATAGTCTCTGTTTATACTTTCGGTGTCTGTTCTCCCGGGGGGTCTCTGTGCTTCCTCGGGGGGGGGTCGTCCTCTGTCGCTCTCATCGGGGGGGGTTTGATCTGTCGCTCCTCGGGGGGGTGTCTCTGTCGCCTCCTCGGGGGGTGGTTCTGTCGTATCTCGGGGGGTGTGTCTCTGTCGCTCTCTCGGGGGGTGTCTCTGTCGCTCTCCTCGGGGGTGGTCTCTGTCGCTTCTCTATCATGTCTTCTTTACTTTATGTGTGTGGTCTGTCTTGTGTTTCTGTGTGTCCTGTGTGTGTATCTGTGTTGTCCTGTGTGTGTGTGTATGTGTTCTGTCCTGTGTGTGGTGTATATTCTGTGTGCTGTGTGTGTGTGTGTGTGTGTGTGTGTCTTGTTGTGTGTGTGTGTGTGTATCTGTCTGTCCTGTGAAGTGTGTGTGTATCGGTTGTTGTTGAGGGTGGTGGGTGTGTGTGTGATGTGGTGGTATGTATCAGTCTGTCTGGGTGTGTGTGTGTTGTATCGTCTGTCCTGTGTGTGGTTGTATCGTCTGTCCTGTGTGTGTGTGTGTATCTGTTCTGTCTGTGGGTGTGATGTCTGTGGTGTGGATTGTACTGTCATGTGATGATTAGTGTGTCGGGTACGCGTCTCTGTGTACGGTCTCTGTCTGCCATGTGGTACTGATCAATCTGTGCTCTGCTTTTGTCGTCGTGCTCTCTCTGAGTTTGTATTCTCTGCCTCTCTATGTCTTCTGCACCCTCGTGTCTGTACTGCCCATCATGTGTGCGTCTCTGCCCCTCTGTGTTGTCTCTCTGCCCCCTCTGTGTCTGTCTCTGCCCCCTCTGTGTCTGTCTCTGTCTCCTGTGTCTCTGTCTCTCTCTCCTCTATGTCTCTCTCTCTCCTCTATCTGTCTCTCTCTCTCCTCTATCTGTCTCTCTCTCTCTCCTCTATCTGTCTCTCTCTCTCCTCTATGTCTCTCCGGTGTGTCCCTCTTTTCTACTCTCTCCTTCTACATTCACTGTCTGTCTGCCCCCCTTTAATCGCTGTTGACAGTTACCTGCTCTACCTTCCTATTTTACTTCCGCCTCCTGCACTTTCGATCATGTGATCACAAACTATGCCCCCTGACCCGGAACAGACTATGTGTGAACCGGAAGCACAGGCCCGCCATCTTACCGGGGGCAGCCCTGCGCATTGCACACTAGAAGAGGGAGATCCTGGCCCTGTCACTTATTAGCCACATTTGTGTTATCTCAGATGTTTATATTAGGAGACCATGTGTGCAGTGACAGTGCCCGTGTCTCCTGCCCCTTATGGTTGGTGACACTCATGGGATAGTGACCTTTATCAGAAAGAACAAAGCAATAAAGAGAAAATGTGAATATGGTTTTTTTTTAAATAGTTTTATGTAAAAGCAGCAAGATAATAAAAGGAACGAAAAGCAAAATCTCAATGAAAAGCTCTGAATAACAAATATAACGCGTGTAACTATATATCTCACTAACGTGATAAGCGTGTATCTGCGTATATCTCACTGTAACATGATATATAATATAACGCGTGTAACTGCGTATATCACTGTAACGTGATGTATAATATAACGCGTGTATCTGCGTATATCTCACTGTAACATGATATATAATATAACGCGTGTAACTGCGTATATCACTGTAACGTGATATATAATATAACGCGTGTATCTGCGTATATCTCACTGTAACATATATAATATAACGCGTGTAACTGCGTATATCACTGTAACGTGATATATAATATAACGCGTGTATCTGCGTATATCTCACTGTAACATGATATATAATATAACGCGTGTAACTGCGTATATCACTGTAACGTGATGTATAATATAACGCGTGTATCTGCGTATATCTCACTGTAACATATATAATATAACGCATGTAACTGCGTATATCACTGTAACATGATATATAATATAACGCGTGTATCTGCGTATATCTCACTGTAACATATATAATATAACGCATGTAACTGCGTATATCACTGTAACGTGATATATAATATAACGCGTGTATCTGCGTATATCTCACTGTAACATGATATATAATATAACGCGTGTAACTGCGTATATCACTGTAACGTGATGTATAATATAACGCGTGTATCTGCGTATATCTCACTGTAACATATATAATATAACGCATGTAACTGTGTATATCACTGTAACATGATATATAATATAACGCGTGTATCTGCATATATCTCACTGTAACATATATAATATAACGCATGTAACTGCGTATATCACTGTAACATGATATATAATATAACGCGTGTATCTGCGTATATCTCACTGTAACGTGATGT
>WSYH01016662.1:0-12807 GCA_036426205.1 Ascaphus truei
AAAAATGAAGGGTTAGTACAAATAATCCAGAGTGGTTTGATACCGAGCAAGCGCCCCCTGCCTGACGCCCACTGGGAGGCAAATCTGAAACCGTCCCAGTGGACTCGGCGTACGTGTACTCTGCCCGGATACGGGAGCGCACCAGCGCCCGGAACAGAGCCCACGATGTTTGTTGGACTCTCCCTCTCATAGACACTGTTCCTGCTCTTAAATGGCTAACTTAGCCAATGCCAGGAGCAGTGTTGATGAGAGATCCCTAGGCTTATTGTCCCTGGGCACCCAAAAATAAAAAGGTGAGGAGCAAGGTTGCAGCCAGAAGACAGGAGAACGGCCCCTCAAGGTGATAAGAGGGCTGCAGTCTGACAGCTAAATACATATGGGTACACGGGACCCTCGCGTCGCCACAGAAGGGGCCGAGTGAGATCGTTGAAGTGGGCCAAGTACTCTCCGTGCTCATGTCACTGGTGGAGGACTCTCCAACTCAAATCCCCGGCGGGAGGGGGAACCAACTCTGAATAGGTTCCGCTCCACCGGGAACTCTCGCCCGTTGCCAGAAGTTCCGCCTCCAGATGGAATCGCGGGTGCGGCGACAAGGGCGAGGCAGGAGGAAGGCAGACGGAGAGAGGAGGATTCTCTCTGGTTTAACATCACGATTACTAACCCTCACTCATAGAATACTAACATGAAGTATTTAACTATGTTTTGTCATATTTGATGCAGCATTGGGTATTTCTTTCCCTATTGTTGTATAAATTGGCCACACTCAGTAGCACTCCTTTAGACACACACAACACACACACACTTATTTGATGTGTGGGGTCTGGGTTAGAGCTTGCTGGGATTTGTGTGTTCATTCATTTAAAATCACGATACCAAATCAGAAGAGGATTCCACACAAGAAAAGAATAACCATGCAACCAGCTTTGAAGATATTATAACTTATTTGATGTCACCGCCATTTTTATACTCTCTCTGTGCGAGTATTTATCTTCAGAATAAACGTTTCTTTGTGTGCTAAATCCGGAATGCAGAGTTCTGTTATGTTTGTTGTCAGATGTACAAAAGACTAGGACATTTGACAGATCTAAATCTCAATGTGTTTGTCATAGGAAGATATATACAGCTAAAACGGGGGTCGCGCTAATTTTTTAAATAAAAATGGCTGCCGCGCGACTGATCGGGAGGGATGAGGAGGGAAAGGAGGAGGAAGGAAGAGGTGGCCGGAAGCCCTACACGTCCCCTAGCACGGCAAGTCCAGCCGCATCTGCTACTACCATCCCACCACCGGCATCCATTTCCTCCCCCCCCCCCCCAAGCCCCCACACCTACCCGGCCCTCCGCGACAGAGCCCACGCGGCCTCCGAGTCCCACCTGACCCTCACACCCATCCTCCCGACACCGCCCCCACACCTGATGCCAACCTCCAGCTCCGATTCAGTCACCGACCAACCAACATCCAAGGTAGGAGGGGGAGTGGGAGTGTGGTGTAGTGTGCTGTGAGTGCTGTAGAGTGTGCTGTGGTGAGTGTGCTGTGTGATTATCTCTTGCAGTTCCTTTTGTCTCCCTCCAGTTTGTACTGGACACACACACACCTTTCTATTCCTGAGTCAGCCTCTTCTGGGTTCTACTCTGCCTTGCAAAACTAGGATAATTAGGTACAACCCCCACCCCCCAGATTTATCTAATAAAAAAAGGTGTTTTCTACTAGAATTTATATTTTCTCTATAATAAATGTGGTGGTGATAGTTTTAGCATCATTTTGGTGTCAAGACCCTAATAACAATAAAATACGCTATTCGCACATACTTGCCATGCTATCCCCTCTTTTTTCACCAACACCAACCTCACAGCAAGTCTACTTCCATATAATTTGCTATACTGAGCTTACTCCGTGTGCCTCAGATGCCAGCAGCACTTCATTGGTTAGAAAGGACCTTGTTCATGAAAGTTATATAACCCAGTGCTGTACCCGGGCTTACTGAATATGATTGAGCTTTGTGCATCCTAACTTAACCCTTGGGTGCCCCAAGAAGTACTCACTACGTCAGGGGGTTGTGGCATTCATGGGGTGCCATTATGTAGTGCCCAAGTTATGCCCAGAGGGTTGTTGGTTTCTAGGGAGATTGCTCCATGGGAATGCAGAACACTTCTTCTACACCCGTTGGGTTATTCAGTCGTAGTCTTGACCGCGCTTTGCTGGGAGGGGCAGCCACCGGCTGGTGCTGTGGACCTCCCGCACCCAAAGTGTTTAATGCTTTGCCACGTTGTTCAGCAGAATTATCCTCTTTAAATCAAGAAACAGAATCACTCCTTTTAAATACACCGAGCATGACCTGACATAGAAGACATCACCTTATATAAGGAATGTTTGGACTCTGGGGATCAGTACATTTTCTAGGAGTAAAATGATATAAATCTAATACTACTGCATTTCCCCCGACACACACCCCTCCCCCACTCCCTCCTCCTGATGCCAGCTCCGCTCCGATCTCAGCCGCCGACACCAAAGGTAGGGAGGGGAGTGGGAGGTGTGGGTTGTGTGTGCTAGAGTGTGCGTGAGCTGTGCTGGGAGTGCTGTGTGCTGTGAGAGTGGCTGTGAGTGCTGTGTGAGAGTGTGCTGTGAGTCTGTGAGAGTGTGCTGGAGTGCTGTGTGCTGTGAGAGTGTGCTGGTGAGTGCTGTGTGCTGCGTGAGAGTGCTGTGAGTGCTGTGTGTGTGTGTGTGCTGTGTGCTGTGAGAGCTGAGTGCTGTGAGAGCTGAGTGCTGTGTGCTGTGAGAGTGTGCGTGCTGTGTGCTGTGAGACTGTGCTGTGAGAGTGTGCTGTGTGTGCTGTGAGCAGTGTGCAGTGAGAGTGTGTGCATGAGAGTGTGTGCTGGGAGTGTGTGCGTGTGCTGTGAGCTGTGAGCGTGTGCAGTGTTGCAGTGAGTGTGGTATGGTGTGCAGTTGTAGAGTGTGTGCCGTGTGCAGTGTGCAGTGAGTGTGTGCTGGGAGTGTGTGCGTGATGTGTGCAGGCGTGTGTGCAGGGAGTGGTGCAGTGAGTGCTGGGAGTGTGTGCAGTGTGCAGTGAGTGTGTGCAGTGTGCAGTGAGTGTGTGCAGTGGAGTGTGGCAGTGAGAGTGATGTGTAGTGAGAGTGTGTGCAGTGAGAGTGTGTGCAGTGAGAGTGTGTGCAGTGAGAGGTGCTGGTGAAGAGTTGGTGTGCAGTGAGGAGTGTGTGCATTGGAGAGTGTGTGCAGTGAGAGTGTGTGCAGTGAGAGTGTGTGCAGTGAGAGTGTGTGCAGTGAGAGTGTGGCAGTGAGGTGTGTGCAGTGAGGTGTGCTGTTGAGAGTGTGTGGAGTGAGAGTGTGTGCAGTGAGAGTGTGTGCGTGAGAGTGTGTGCAGTGAGAGTGTGTGCAGGAGAGGTGTGCAGTGTGCAGTGAGTGCTGGGAGTGTGTGCTGGAGTGTGTGCTGTGAGCAGTGTGCTGTGAGGCAGTGTGTGCAGTGTAGAGTGTGGCAGTGTACAGGTGTTCAGTGAGAGTGTGTGCAGTGTGCGCTGGGAGTGTGTGCAGTTGTGCAGTGAGAGTGTGTGTGCAGTGAGAGTGGTAGTGTGCAGTGAGAGTCGTGTGCAGTGAGAGTGTGTGCAGTGAGAGTGTGTGTGAGAGTTGAGAGTGTGTGCGGAGAGTGTGTGCAGTGAGAGTGTGTGCAGGAGAGAGTGTGCAGGAGAGAGTGTGCAGGAGAGAGTGTGTGCAGGAGAGAGTGTGCAGGAGAGTGTGTGCAGGAGAGTGTGTGCAGGAGAGAGTGTGTGCAGTGAAGAGTGGTGTGCAGTGAGCAGTGAGAGTGTGTGCAGTGAGAGTGTGTGCAGTGAGAGTGTGTGCAGTGAGAGTGTGTGCAGTGAGAGTGTGTGCAGTGAGAGTGTGTGCAGTGTGCAGTGTGCAGTGTGCAGAAAAAATGTAAAAAAAAAAATATTTAATTTAAAAAAAAAATTTTTTAACTGGGAGCCACGTGAAAACTGCGTTATAAATTAATTCGCGTTATAACGGGTCGCGCTATAACGGGGTTCAGCTGTATATATTTTTAAATACAATAAAACTTGACATAGTCAGGGTCTCAAATCACATACACAAAATGTTGGGGTCATGGCCTATGAAAACCAGAACATAACAAAAATAAAAAGTTGCAGAATGCACCGAATTACTGCCACATTTTTCAAAGCTACATACAGTCGTCGCCATGAAAATACAATGCCGTGTTAATACCACTTATGTTTTATACCATTGGGGAAATCGGCCTGAAACCTTAGCAGCTAGACTGGCTAATCACTTCCGATTCCAAATTACAACTACGTTTCCCACTCTGCCAAAGTAAAACAAACAAAACTGGATTTATTAAGCAGCACCGGAGGCAATGTAACATTTGGGTCGCACTAAAGTAATAATCCCTGAAAAAAATCTATATTAGTTTAGGTCAGACTAATCTTACATTGTGAAACAGCTAAAATGCTACGGGTTGCTTTCACGTTTCACCTTTTCCTGCTTCCGGAGATACGGTACTTACCTCCGTAGGGGGGTGCCGGTATCGCTCTGCTTTTTAAATCTCCTGCGTCACGTGGGCCAATAGCAAACCGCCGCACCGGATGACGTCACGGCTTCCTATCGGCCCGCAGGTTTGAAAACGCTGCCATTATGTGATCCCTGCTAATGAGCCTGGAGTGGCTACCGGCACCCCATTGCGGGGTTAAATATCTCTGAAAGCAGTAAGGGGGTGGGGGGGCCACCGGAGCTGAAAATAATGGGGTTCTGCTCCAGAGACCCTCTGCTTCAATATTATGTTACAAAAAAATTAAAACACTTGGGTTGCAGCTTTAAGAGTTGAATTTTTGCAAGTCAAAAAATGAGAAAAATAAATAATGAAAGAACAGAGGCTATAAGTGACCAGAAAACAACCAGATGTCACTCCCCTTCTATGCTCTTAATAAAATAGAGATGAACGTACAGTACGTGGCCACGAAGAGACTAAATTAAATAGTAACAGTTTATGTTCACGTTCCATGTCTATAAAGCACATCAAAGCAGAAACAAGACCAAAAAAAGAAGGACGAAATTATAGTATGCCGATCCAAAGATCATTATCTCATCTGCCTCGATACTTCTTTCATGTGAGCAGGGAGGAAAATAGCTTTCGTCTCACCATCAAACAACTGATGATTAAGACAAGCCGACATGCAGCAAGGACCCAGCTAGGAACAGACAGTTTTTCAAATGGATGTTTCATTGAAGAGCAAGATATTGAATAGGGTGATTGAATACTGTGTGTGTGGTGGAGATACTGAACACTATGGGAGTTATTAATTAAGTCAATGGGAGTGTCCGTATGACAGTGTCTCAATTGGCCCCTTCGCAGTTTAAATGAATAATCATGTGTACATGGTGTGCATTTGTAATTCGAGATCGATACTCAAACACTTTTAAAAACGTCAGCATTCACTAAAAAGAGGAAAGGATTAAAGAAATGAGGAGAAAGAAAATGACCGTTACGCAGTTGACCATATTCCGGGCAAGATCAGATGGACTGCAGAGTAATGAACTCCATCAACATTAGCATGTGGGGGTTCTGGAGATAAAGCTGGACTTAACCCCTCAGTACACTTTAGGCCTCTCCAGCATAAGAGGTTAACAACTTTGTGATTATGATATTACAGTATCAGCAGGTCCCCAAGACATCTCTCCATTCTGTTCTCCTCGGCCCTTACCTTCACTTATCTGGCAATCTTCAGACTTCACTTTTATTTTCTTTCCTCCGGCGTTCCTCCACCTGTCCTTCACCTGGTCAACCAACTGCTGGAACTCACTCTTGTGTTTCCTTCCTGCAACACAGTCAGATTTGGTTGATTCGTTGAGAATCTACACCCGTACAAATAAGACACAGCGTTTTCATGGAGGCCTCTCACACAAGATGCATAATATAAATTGTTTCCAGAGCAGCCCAACCCAAATTACCTCCGCCATATGAAAAGCCATAACCTCTGCACTTTTGCAACCTTCGATATTACACGTTTTGTGTAACGGCTCGAATTATAAACCAGGCATGCAGTACTTTTCTATAGGACACAAAGCAACATTTCAGGTTTGTCAATGAGGCTGCAATGATCAGTGAAAATGTATTTTAAGTGCAATACACAAACACTGAAAACATAGACACATGAGTAACATGCTCTTTGTAGTTTGGTTCATCGGGAGTGGGAAAGGAAACCTGAAGTCAGGACAACATCGCTCTGCAGTTCCCTTACAAGGCGTGAGATAGAGGGGTGGTTGTACAACCCCTCGGTAATAAGGGGGAAGACAGCCGTCACAAAATCCTCTTTGCAGTTTCCCACGCAGGGAGCAGAACGAAGAACACAGGGTGAATTGGGGCAAGATCACAGGGTGAATTGGGGCAAGATCAGCCCCTCTGCAGTTCCGTGCGCTAGAGGTCAGAAAGAATAAAGATGTGCGTTTCTCTCACACTTTTTTTTTTCCCCTCAAAAGTTTACCTTTTTGGTAAAAATGTTACGAAAGTGGCAGTATATAAAGGACCATGTGACCTTACGCATTGACTTTTAATGCTTAGTGAAGTGTGTTTGCGAAGCTTGACAATTTATGAACATTTTCAAGGAAAATGTCGCCAGGGTTGCGAAGTTCGGCACACGTTTTGCAGATCTCTACTCGGCAGGCCAGGAATTTGCATAGGATAGGATTATAAAAAATAAAGTTAGAGGCCAATATTTCAGAGATCTAACATTGTCCTCCAAGATGTACCTTAAAGTACTTCCGTTGACTCTTTGCAAGTTTGAAGTTTTTTGCGCTTCCAATCATTTAATCAGTTCTCTGCTTTCCTCTACCTAAACACAATATTGTACATATACAGTACAGTAACCTTAAATGCTTGTGTGGTTTCTCTCATTTAGAAGCAAAATTACTTTTTCCTGCCAGCGAGGCTCAGTGAAGCAGATTCATAAAATCATTTTGTGAGCTGTTTGCTCTTAAACATTTCACGATGAAGGAAGCTGGAGATGTGTTGAAGTGGTTCACATTATCAAAAACACAAACCCTGGCTCGCACAGCTTCTGTTCAGAGTATATATCCCAGCTGACATTTCTCTGGGTTGATCTCAAGATAAGGCAGTGGAAATATACACTGGCACGGCAGCTTTTTCACTTTCCATAACGGCTTTAGTGCTACTGTGCATCAAATTTAAAAAAATACATTCGCCGTAGCCAGCACCCTTCTCTTGGCAAGTACTGTACATGTCTCGTTCCTAACTTTCTGCCATCACTATTAATACCCTCGCCCCTATAACATCCCCAGCATAGCTGCTGCATGTGTAAATACTCACGAAACGTAAGACGAGGAACGGAAAGCAGCCTATGTGAAAAAGTATGCAATGGTAATGGATTAGCCTCTAAAAGCTTCTGAGCTAACGTCTTAAAATGTTGACTATAATAAAGAACAGACATTTAAGTGAACACGCAGCTGGTTAAGACAATACAAGAGATCTATACACATATAACGTTTAAGGAGCAGGCTTTCTAAAATCCATTATAACCAGTCTAGAGTTTAAAGGAATAAGGAGAGAATGGGAGTTTTAGGTTTTTTATTTAGGCGTGATAGATAAACAATCAAAAGGTCATTTTTGGTTTTTCATTAGAAACACCACATGCAATCGTAAATGTTCAATAGATATTTGAGCATGTTATTTATAGTGTTTTTATGGATCATTGATATAGATATAGATAGATAAATACACACACACACACATATACATATATATATATATATATATATACACACACACACACACACACACACACACAGCTTTTTCAGTGATATATGATTGTATTGTATTGTATTGTATGTCTTTATTTATATAGCGCCATTAATGTACATAGCGCTTCACAGCAGTAATACATGTGGTAATCCAATAAATAACAGATAATATAAATAACAGATCGTGGGAATAAGTGCTTTAGACATTAAGGAAGAGGAGTCCCTGCTCCGAGGAGCTTACAGTCTAATTGGTAGGTAGGGAGAACGTACAGAGACAGTAGGAGGGAGTTCTGGTAAGTGCATCTGCAGGGGGCCAAGCTTTATGTGCCATGTGTTCAGAATAGCCACAGTCCTATTCATATGCTTCTTTAAGCAAGTGTGTCTTAAGGTGGGTCTTAAAGGTGGATAGAGAGGGTGCTAGTCGGGTACTGAGGGGAAGGGCATTCCAGAGGTGAGGGGCAGTCAATGAAAAAGGTTTAAGGCGGGAGAGGGCTTTAGATACAAAGGGGGTAGAAAGAAGACATCCTTGAGAAGAACGCAAGAGTCTGGATGGTGCATAACGAGAAATTAGGGCTGAGATGTAAGGAGGGGCAGAAGAGTGTAAAGCTTTAAAAGTGAGGAGATGAATGGAGTGTGAGATGCGGGATTTGATCGGAAGCCAGGAGAGGGATTTCATGAGGGGAGATGCTGAGACAGATCTAGGAAAGAGTAGAGTGATTCTGGCAGCAGCGTTAAGGATAGATTGTAGGGGAGACAGGTGAGAGGCAGGAAGGCCGGACAGCAGCAGGTTACAGTAATCAAGACGGGAGAGAATGAGGGCCTGAGTCAGAGTTTTAGCAGTCGAGCAACAGAGGAAAGGGCGTATCTTTGTTATATTGCGGAGGAAAAAGCGACAGGTTTTAGAAATGTTTTGAATGTGAGGGGCAAATGTGAGAGAGGAGTCGAGTGTGACCCCAAGGCAGCGTGCTTGGGCTACTGGGTGAATGATCGTAGTTCCAACAGTAATGTGGAAGGAGGTAGTAGGGCCAGGTTTGGGAGGAAGTATGAGGAGCTCTGTTTTAGCCATGTTGAGTTTAAGGCGGCGGAGGGCCATCCAGGATGATATAGCAGAGAGACATTCAGAAACTTTGGTTTGTACAGTAGGTGTAAGGTCGGGTGTTGAGAAATATATTTGTGTGTCGTCAGCATAGAGGTGATAATTAAACCCAAAAGATGTTATTAGGTCACCTAGAGAGAGTGTATACAGAGAAAAGAGAAGAGGTCCCAGGACAGAGCCCTGGGGTACCCCCACAGAGAGATCAATAGAGGAGGAGGAGGTATTAGCAGAAGAGACACTGAAAGTACGATGGGAGAGGTAGGATGAGATCCAGGATAGAGCTTTGTTCCGAATGCCAAGAGTATGGAGAATGTGAAGGAGAAGAGGGTGGTCCACGGTGTCAAATGCTGCAGAGAGGTCGAGTAATATGAGCAGAGTGTAATGACCTCTGTCTTTGGCAGCATGGAGGTCGTCAGTTATTTTAGTGAGGGCTGTTTCCGTGGAGTGAGCAGTACGGAAGCCAGATTGTAGAGGGTCTAGGAGAGAATAGGTGTTGAGAAAATGGAGCAAGCGAGCGAATACAAGACGTTCAAGGAGTTTAGAGGCAAAAGGCAGGAGGGAGACAGGCCGATAGTTAGAAAGACAGGTAGGGTCAAGCTTGCTGTTTTTGAGTAATGGTATGACTGTTGCATGTTTGAAGGAGGATGGAAAGGTTCCAGAGCAGAGGGAGGAGTTAAAAATGTGCGTGAGCGTAGGGATTATAGTAGGAGCAAGAGGTTTTAGGAGATGGGAGGGAATGGGGTCAAGAGGGCAAGTGGTAGAGGGAGAAGAGGCGATCAACAGCGACACATCCTCCTCTGAGACATGATGTTTTAATGAGCTCCCGCGTTTAGTCAGCTGATGAAAGTGGGATCTACTTTTGCAGCGATCTGCAGGGACAGAGATAATAATTCCACCATTACAAGACTATTACAATTAGGACGCTGCCCAGCAGGAAGATAATGAAGATTAGGAAATTATGTTTTGCATCTAACCACAGCATGCCACGACGGGGTGTAAGCGGCTAACAGTTACAGGCACCAGACCTCATGTCCATGGAAAGTTTCACGGGAAAAGGCTCGATAGTTCCAGTTCTATAACGTGTATGGGGCCTACGTGTCAACACGTGGAACAAAAACTTGGGCACTTTCATCTTGCATCAGGGCCCTTTTCACATTTTGCACCGGCTTGTGACTTAGGTAGAGTCAGGAGGAGGAGTTTGGGAGGAATTACATGACGCACAGATTATAATGAGAAGTATAATGTTCTGTGCGTCTTTCTTTTTTACGCGCGCCTAACAGCCCGCCAGATCTGAAGCATTCTACGCCCGATATTAAAAGAAAAAAATTGCTTACATGAAACAATTGAAACAACATGGAGCAGTGAAGAAGAAGTATCAGCCACACGGTCTTAATCATCAAATGAAAAGGGGTTAAATTTGCCAAGGAATCCAACGTTTCGGCAGTAATACTGTAGGCTCGCCCTGAGAAAGGCAGTATTACTGCCGAAATGTTGGATTCCTCGGCACATTAAACCCTTTTTCATTTGATGATTAAGACCGTGCGCCTGATTCTTCTTCTTCACTGGATCTATTTGGGACATCAGGAGCTCCCCAGAACCAGCGCACCGGCGGTTAAGTACCCCACTTTCACCCTTTTTGTTTGAGTGCGTGCACTAACTTCATTCCACAACATGGTGCAGTTCATCAAAACAAACTTTTCGCCGACTTGATAAAAAGACCCCTTTCTTTTCTGTGTAAGGTAATGTGTAGTCCTATACATATGTATTAACCATTGCGAACATCTTACAAAATCCCTTGTCATTGAATTCCTAAGTCATATAGAGAAAGAGGTGCTGATATCCCCAACGTTGATGCTGCCTAAATACTGCAGTGTCTTGAATGGCGTAAATCAATAATATAACACTAAGTTCATGAATTGAATGCTGATATATAAATGATAAGGGCTGCAAGACCATGTAGTCCAACCAGATGTGAAGGAGCTGGTGCAACACCCACCTCACCTGAGTCCACCGGGGAGATAACAGTCTGTGGAGGGCCGCCCGTGGAGTGTATAACCCCCTGTACCGGGAGGTCCGATCTTCCTTATACCCCTGCGGCGGTGGTAACCCGGGATGGGCGGCCTGGTGGTGGTGATGATGATGGAGTCCCGCGTCTGCAGACACTCCTGCCTGCTCACCGGGTACCTGTATGACCTCCCGCGATGTTCCGGTCACGCTCCGTACAGGGGTTCCGGCTCGTGGCGGCCCGAATCAACAGGGTTTGAGGGAGAGTTGGTTACTCTTTGATAAAGCGCCTCCACGGCGGGAAACGCATCAGAGTTTTTAATTTGTGTGTTTGTCACCTTGGCACATATGCACAATAGTTTATTTTTTGCCTCCAGCCCTTTTGTTTTCTCGCAGTGCTCTACTTTCCAATTCTCTATGAATTCTTAAGTCAGTTGATATATTTCCCCCCCTTAAACATCCATTCGCGTTCTTGTTCAGGATGGAGACGTCACTCCATTGTTGCGCAGTTCTTGCAGGCCCAATTGTCTGGCAGAAAAGTTTATTAATCATTTCACATAGATCAGGGTGTGGGCAACTCCAGAACGCAAGGGCCACCAACTGGTCAGGTTTTAAGGATATCCCTGCTTCAGCACAGTTGGCTCAAAGAATGAACCACCTGTGCTGAAGCAGGGATACCCTTAAAACCTGACCTATTGGTGGCCCTTGAGGACTGGCGTTGCCCACACCCTTACTTAGACGCTGCGGTTGCCATTAGTTGCTTTTGCATCTTGGAGAGGAGATAAAGGCAAACAGGAGAAAGGCGTAACCTGCTGCTCCCTTTGCATTACATCCCTTACCATCTTTGACAAGAACCCTAGTAAAACAAACAATGCATACAACATGGGAAATCAGTCACTCTTACTGCAACAGTTTCCATTCCCGCACTTTAGCCAGCGTTCCTCCATCACTTTTTAGAAGGCAGGCCTTATCTTGCCAAACTTTGGCTTTTCTTCAGAACCAACGCGCCATTCCCTTCTTCCAGTTAATTACAGGCAGAATTGTGCTAACGAATCGTGCTCTACACCAGGGGTGCGCAAACGTTTCCCCGTGCGCACCCCTAGCTGCTCTCCTTGGTGCCTCGCACCTCTCCCCCCCCCCCCCACACACACGCCATCACGTGACGCCTGGTTACCATGATGACGCATCACTGGAAGGGAAGGCCGTGATTATACCAGAAATCGCTGGTGACGCCGCGCAGCTTCAAAAACTAAAAAATCCAATGACAGCGCACATACCAGTAGCGACATAACGCCGCGATGAACTGCAAAGCTTCTGTCTCATGAAGAGATTTGAGATTTTGTTTTTCACATGGGGGGGGCGCGTCATGTGATTTGCACGGCCAATCCCAGTGCATCTTAAACAAAGCAACTGGTCATGTCTCCTCTGCAGTAGCACAAAAAAAAAAAAAAAAAAAAAATATATCAATGGCGCTCTGCACTAAGACATAAGGTGCAGTACACCAAAATATCTTTGCTCATGCGCAGATGTATGCTTTGGGACTCTCAGCGTCTCAAACAAAAACATATACACAAATACAAACACAGAACATGAAAAGACAAGTTATACATTTCCTATGTTTCATAGTTATTATTTAAGTCTTCATAAAGTTACATATAATACATAAAATATAAAAATGTTAGGACACTCCAACTCAGAAGCTCCAACCAGAGGTAGCAGGCACTACCCACGGTGCACTACAGATTTCCATAGTGAGGAGTTCCTTTTGGAGTGGAACAGAATCCTCGATAACTGTTCCTTTGAACTTATTCGATTGCTCATATCCAAGCGCAAAATTCTATTACAGACGCTGGATAGTGAGATCAATCATTTAAAGGAACAGTTCGAGGATTCTGTTCCACTCCAAAAGGAACTCCTCACTATGGAAATC
>WSYH01016663.1:0-12806 GCA_036426205.1 Ascaphus truei
CAGGACATGGGCAGGACCAGGTGCATCCTTTTATTGTCCTGCATTAAGAAAATGAAAAAGCATCAATGATGAAGAATCGTTTCTGTGAGAAAGCGATAATCCGTTCAGCATGATGTGCGTTGGTGAGACCAGAAAAGCGTATTCGGCGACGCAATCCTAATACACGGGCCCCGGAGGCCCCCAAAATGGAAAGTGGTGGAGTGCTCAACTTACGTTTCGATCAGCTGGTCATCTCATGGATGAGTGGGTGAGCCCAGGATCAGCCCTTTACAAAGGACGAAAGTGCCAATGCTGTACCAGCCTCCAGGTAGAATAACTGCAATTTGTGCGAGTTCAGGCATTAGGTTTCTTACAGCTCTCACGTCAGAATTGGTATAGTACAGGAGAACCTAAACTCGTTGCCCCATTATTACGTTCATCAAACCGTGGAAACCGCTTTGCCACAATAACCCCCCTTGATGCCCCTTCAACATTGTCTACCCGCACCCATACATTGTTGTCAATCCACCCCTCATTTGTGACATAACTTACACCTCATATGCAGTAACTCTCCCTGGCAGATCTGGATCCCCTCGCCTCCCACGGTAGTGAGAAGGATCCACCACGCAATTTTTAAAGCACCATCCCTGTGCAATGTATGTTTTTGGTGCCTGAGCGCAGGGAGATAAAGTGACTGGCCCCAAAGTCCAAGGAGCTGACAACCGGGAATGAACCAAGAATTCCCCTTCTTCAAAATCATGTCAGTGCTTTCAGAGTCACTGAGCGTTCCTTATACAGCCCTTTAGTTCCATGTGCCTTTATTTTTATTTTTTTTCTTTAAGGTATGAGTATGGAAATTTGCCATCTTCCTGAGAGCTGCAGAACCATGAACTCAAGATTATCACACTATCCCAGAGAGACTGGTTCTATGCCATATATTATTACTATTTGCCTGTTTAAATTTAAACAAACAAAACTCATAATATTAAGCTTTTCACACCCTTTCACTTATTCCTTTTTCACTAATGGGTTACACTTTTTGCACTTAATCTCTGATTTCTCTCTAAACACGATGGGTGTGTCACATTTTAAAATAGATTTTTTGCCATTCCTTAGTTTAATTGGTACTATAGACTATAGACATGAACTTGTTGTTTCTTTTATGGTGGCTTTGACTGCACCTTAATATAGAGAGGGAGTAGACGAAGAAGATGACGCGAAAGAAGAGAGAGAGAGGAGATGACGCGAAAAGACAGCGGGAGCAGAGAGGGAGAGAGAGAGAGAGCAGATGAGTGATGAAGAGAGAGAGGAGGAGAGAGAAGAGATCGGGAGAGAAGAGAGAGAGAGAGAGTCCGCCTATCTCTCAAGAGATCATTCGCCATTGAAAACTAGGAGTACTCATCGAGATCGAGGAAAGAGAAAGCGAGAAGCTGAGGAAGAAGAGAACATCATCGTTCAAAGTCTCAGCTTTCTCTCCCGAGACAGAGTATAGAACGAGAAGACTTAAGAGAAGAAATAAGACCGATAAGAAGTAGAGTCTATATGATTATTCTAAGAACTGATTCAGACATTCAACGGTAGGAAGAGCAAAAAGTTGAGCGAGAGAGTGATGTTTTCTACTTACACATGATGAGGCTACATGTTCAACGGTCATGACTAGTCCTATTACTCATCTAAGTTGTAACTCTTTTTAACAAGTGGCAATTCCCCACGTCTTCACCTTGTTCTTGTAAACAATGAGAAAACAGCCGGAAACGATTGTCTATTCAAGCGTAACAATGGACTATGCCATAAACCATTTTTTTCCGCTAGAATTAATTGCTATATACTACTGCATAAATTATCCTAATTTCAGGTACTTGTGCCCTAAAGCATGTTCTATATGACACCAACAAAATGTTCCCAGTCAATAGATAAAAGCAACGAAACAAACATCAATATATATCCCTATTTTACATCCTCCCAGACCAGATGGTAGCAGTGTCAGTGTGATACTAAATAGGTCCCTGGAAGTTTGAGCTTGTTCTGCTTTCATCTAGTATGACGGCCAGCCCCCTCAAGCACTGATGAATCTTGGCCTTCCACCATTAACACATGAATGTGGTGACAAAATCAGCACAATATCAACCTCTTCTGTGTAGTTTTGAGCCGAAATCTTACTTATGGCAATATATCTTTTCTGTATTTCTAATTTCGATTACATAACCAATGGCAGCAACCTCATAGTCAATGGAAATCCTGGCCGGTGTGGGTATGGCTGCCGGGATATTCAGTCACCAACAAAGCTTAATTAGGCATTTACTGTGCAGCCAGACATTAACCGGATAGGCAGCAACAGCGGCGGGGGGAGAACACAACAGGACATGTCGACTTGCAATTGTTGAAGCACTTGAGTGCCCAGGAAGCTGACACCTGCCACTTGCTGTAGTCCAGAATTGTGAATTCACATTTTATACTATTTCAGAGTCGCGATTTAAAATATTACTGCAGTTGGCCCAGTTTGGGACAATGGAGTTGATGATTAGTATCAAATGACAGGGGGAGTTCACAATCTGACGGTCAGCGAACCTTTCTATAACCCTGCAATTTCTACTAACGCACTTCATTAGTTCTGATGAGGACTTCGGTAAGGTGTTTTCCTTGTAACAAAATTCTGTAGGGAGCTTGCAGGCAGTAATGGTTGTATTCTTCGGGTTTATATGCATTTGGAGCTTTATAACAATAACCGACTAAAAAGTAATTCATATCAACTAGAAGACAGTTCTATTATGGACCGTACTATATTATTATATATTATAAGTACGAGTTTACTCTTGCAAACACCCCACCCAATATTACATCGGCTCTCGGGTGACAGTAGGAGTGACAATTTGTTCTCCATCCTCCACCAATGTCGCACGTATGGAAGCATCACTGGATATGCTCAATTTATCATACTTTCATTTAAAAGCATACAGCTAACTTGCCAAAGATATTTGCCACACCTGGTGATTTTCCTTCCGCTTTTGTTGTCGATTGAATTCTGTTTAAAATGGCCAGTGAAATTATTGCATTAGAGAATAAATCATTGTATAAATCCTTCTACCACCCTTAAGGGTGGATCCCATTGTGGGGTTCTCACACAGTTTGATGTTGTAAACTACCTTAGACTGAATGGCCAGTAATGGCAAGTGATTATAATCCACTATGGAGGATTGTTAATCTTCTCCGTTAATATTCCCTTATCTCCCTTCCATCTCCCGCACAGGTATAGGGTTTTTAAAGATGCGCAGTTGCAATAAATGTCAACGATTACCTTACTCTCACCTAGCAGTCCTAATGAGTGTGATAAAATAGAGATTTTTTGGCAGAAGTTTTGCGAATCTGGCAAAATATGCCATTTTCCCCCGTAAAAAATGTAACAAGGTCATATGGCCGTTTTATCATACGGTACTGCCATTGTTGCCATATTCAACCAAATTGTGGTGAAATGTGGCATAGTGTAGTAAAATTTGGTGAAATTGATCAATGAGAATTTTCGCAAAAATGTGGCAAAAACACAAAACGCCAAGGAAAAACAGCAAATAAATTGCAAAGCTTGTTTGAAGACATTCACAGATCTATAAAGTCATTGTCACGGTTGCATTCTTTTAACATCCTTCTCATACATATATATAGTACTCAGAGTACTATATACTTATTATATATATATACAGTTATAGCTCTAATGCACAACTAGTATGACAAATTATCTCTGTTGTATATTTGAGGTCAGTTTGCCCGTTGGCCACAATTAATATATAATACATAATACTGTGGGATGGTTTTTAGTTTGCTAAGATTATGTATGTCTAAACAATATAATATATATATGGAAAGAAAAAAGAAAAAAAACAGGCGACACCTAGTGCATTAAAGTATACAATAAGTTTATGGAACATTAAAAACAGACAAATGCCCACATCACAAGAAAAACGGTAATAAAGTGCAGTTAGTGAGATTGGCCCTCATATGCCAGTGGTAGCGTCCGGAATCAGAGTAGTGGGTCTTCTTCCTACATACACATGGCGCGGCCCCCACGGCGTGGTCCTCCTTCACCGGAAATGACGTCCACACGGTCTGGTGCCCCCAAAAGGAGACCCCGCAGGGAAACAGAGTCCTCGTCCGCCTGCCTTTGGTCACCGCACCATCAGGGAACAAGGATGTATCGCTCGCGCGTTTGCTTAGGTCCGCATCCCAACTGATCAATCAGTCTTTCTTGGTGGGAAGTGCCTGCCCTTGCTGCAAGTGGAATGTGTGTGGTGCTGTGTGATAATGGTGAAAGGCGGGGTTTTGCAGACTGCCTAAGACATGCAAATGAGCATACAGATATTTGAATCGCAAATTGCTTTGCTGTGGAGGGTTTTTTGTCACTTTTTTACTCACCAATTTAACTCAGTATGGTATAACCCCATCCTTTCGCTTCATTGCATAGCCAGTTAACCAACCCCACACTATGAGACCATTAAGGTCGAAACAGCTGTCGTGGGTGGGTTTTCTGGCTATGCATCTTAACCCTGTCTGTGCTCAAAGCTGTGACCATGCAGCAAGAGTAAGCCTATAGGGAACCATGTTAAAATGGTTTTTGAAGCAAAAGGTGGCACTGTGTGCTCATTTGCATGTATTTCCCAGAATCCCTTGCTGCAGTGGAAGTGCTGTGTGCTGGTGATAATGGTGAAAGGCGGGGTTGCAGACCTGCCTAAGACATCAAATGAGCATACAATATATATCTATATATAATAGATATATATATATATAACTATCATATACAGTATATACACACACACATATACAACTTCTGTATGCACATAAGTAAACGTAAAATAAAATATATAAAATGACATTTCTGTAGTGTATCAGGAAGCCAAAGTCCTAAATTGGAAGCTTCCCTTGAGAATGAGTAACAAGAGGTCTGGGCTACAGTGACCTGATGTGTTTAATGTGGAGTCAAGGTGTGGTTGTATCTTTGTTCTTGATTGTGTGTCTCTGCTGTTCCTCCCGTTACGTAGTTGTTGTTTTATTTCGCCCACATAGGCAATATTGGGCATTTTTTGCATCTGATGTCCTACACCCTATATGCATGCAAATGTTTCTTTGGATGTGATGTGCATAGATATGTTTTCTGTGGATATGTTTGTACACGTTTTGCATCTTGTTCTGTTGTGAGGTTTAGTTCCTTGTGGTTGTTTGAATCACAGTAATGGTGGTGTAGGGAATATTCATTTAAGATGTCATCCACAGAGAGTTCTTTATTTTATACCCTCAAGGGCTAGATATAGGTAACTACCAGAGATGGTTGACTACAACACTTATATTGCAATAGTGGTGCCATCAACTTCTTGTATAATCTTGTCAATTTCTACTGGCATTCCCTGTTTAATGAAGGCTTATTAAGTGTCCTGGGTATTCATCTCTGACAGTTATCAAAACTGTGGTACAGAAGGGTCTCACTGTACATAACACGTTGTAGTGTATCTCGGTTGTTACTGGATCTATGGAGATACTGTATCTGTGGTGGTCTGTAGGATTCTGTAGATGCTTGTATTGAGTTTTCCATCTTGATAGTGACTGTATGTGTTACAAAACGTAGGCTGGTGTATTCGAGAGAAAGTTTGATGAAGGTTGTTTTGTTTCATGGGGTGTCTTAAAAAACGTGTGCCTTCTGTACAAATTATGAAGATTTTGTCATTGTACTGTAGAATAACTGTTTGGTACTGCAGTGTTTTCAGGAATTCTTCTTCCAGGTTTGCCATAAAGTGTTGGCATACACTGAGGTGTCGTTCTGGTGCCCATCGCTGTGCCCCTTGGTTTTAACATAATTTTGCCATTAAAAGTTAAATTGTTGGGGTTAGGATGAAGTGGATCAGTTTTGCAATGTATTGGCATGGTTGTCCATTTGTTTTTAAGAAAACGTTATGCAGACTGTAACCCCATCTGTGCAATGTTGGTATACAAGATACTTTGTTACTTGCAAATGATCAAAGATACTGTAATTAGAAACGATCCCTGTATCCTGTTGTTGATGGATATATTCACAATCCACATTACATGATACTTTTGATGGCAAAAAAGCCTGGATGTAAATTGGCTTAACGTGAAACCTCCAGTATTGGGCAATGGGCACTTATTGCCATCTATTAAGGCAGTGAGTGCATGTCCTCATTCAACTGGAACAATTTGCCTTCAACAATAATTCAAATATTTTGTATCCATATTGGTCATGGAGAATTGTCGATTGGCTGTACTGTAAGTATGTTGTGATACATTTAAGCAGGCCAACATTAGAGTTATTTAGAGATTAAATATAGTGGGAAGCGCTTTGGAAACTCATTGGTTTATTCTTCTAGTGTACAATGAATATTCCAGTCTTACCATCCTCTGCTGGTCAGACTGTGTCCTGCCTCTGCTATTCATGCCTCACTAGCGTCAAGGCTATGAATTTCAATAATTGAATAAAGGCAGGTCTTAATTCTTCGCGGAAGTGTTCTGGAAAGCAGGTTTTCTGTCAGTAGAGTGGTTAATGTTATCACAGTGGGATATACCATGTCAAACATGTACGCCGGTGCTGCCGCACCAGACCAGACCCGTCCCCTGTGCTGAGAGGAGTAGGGATACACGCCACCCGCAAGAAAAGGGAGCGCGTCCAGCGAGTGTGGTGTTTGTGTGTTGCCAGGCCAGTATAGTAAGGAAGACACAATACTTGCCGGAACGGTAGTATAGGAGAGTAGTATTTGCCGTTGCCAAGGTCCGGGATTGAGAGTTGCAGAAGGCCGAAGGTTAAAGCCATGTATCAGGGATGCCAGAAGTCACGAAGTCCAAGTAGAGCCGAAGTCGAGAGCCAGAGGGGGTAGTCATCCAATCTGCATCAATACCTGAGGGTCACTAAGAGAGTAGTCAAATGCTTCCATACAGAAACTATGTCGAGCGACGATGTTGGGAAGGCACAGGCATATAAGGCTGGGCAGGCCAATGGGAAAAGTGGGGCAGGCTCTGGAGGACTGCAAGGAGTCCTTCCCTGATAGGAGGGAGGTGTAACAGCCCAGCTGAGTGTAGTCATTGATTTGCATGGAACTGTGTGATCTTGGGGCGACGCCTCCACTGCAGAGCAGTGGTTTAAAGTGCTCTGTTAGGTTGTGCTCTGTAAGCTGGGAATGCATGCACATAACGTCTGGCGCTGCCGTGCGTTGTGTGCGTGGATTCGGTGACTGACGCGCGTATGCGCATGGGTCATGACAGACGCACGTGTGCGCATAGAGCGCAGTGCCAGGACACAACGCAAGGCTGCGGTTCAACACGGCACCTCTTCGGTTGGTGCAATCCTGTGATGGCGAGGAGCCAGAATGCCAGTGGCAGACAACGGGGGTATGTGGGAATTGCCCTGCAGGCGCTTGGACGCCTGAGTACCAACGGGAGGTGAGTAATCGTCGTGCTGACGGCGCTGAAACACCAATTCCTTACAAACACATAAACATGCATATTTCTGAATGATTTAGCAATATGTTGGGAAACTACAGAGGACACATCTCAAGTTCCTTATGTGTTTCAATGCTTGCACCTGCATCATATTCCTGGCAACAGCACTTTACGGGTCACGTAGTAATCCTTTATCTATCTCCCGTCGTTCTTTTCTTATTGACCTGATGATGATTGGTGCATTGAAGGGAAGTAGTCAAAGATGATGTTGTGCTATTGTTTAACGTACTGGCATGCTATTAGAGAGCCACTGTCCATCATAGGATGTGAAACACTAACCAAACAGGAAACAGCTGGAATTATAGTGAACACAAAAAAAGGATAATGTCAATAAGGACAACCAAAATATATATAATATAGTCTTCTGTGAAGTCATAAGAAATCCTTTTTATGGGTAACCATTAGCTAAGTTCTATACGTTTGTTTCAATAATAATGTGCAAAAGGAGCATGAATGTAGCCGTATGAAACAAGATAAAAATAAATATTTCAGTGAGTATGTAATTTGTTCAGAAAGAAACGTTTCCCTGATATTACATAATTCCTATAAACAAATTCCCTTAATATTTTTCAAAGTAATACAAAAGGCTGCAGTTATACCCCCAACTGCAGCTTGGAAATCAACTCAGTTCTTTATTGCCTTCAACAACCTGATGGTTCTCTGATGTGTGTACATATGTCAGTATATCTTTCTTGATATAGCGCAACCATGTACACGTGGATAAATATTGTAAGCACATGGAAATACGTGCTTCAGACAAGACAATAGAAAAGGAGTCCGGCCCCGAAGAGCTTACAATGAAATTGTTAAGTAGTACTTACAGAGATAGCAGCAGAGGGGGTGAGGGGGTGTTCTGATAGTGCGTATGTAAGGGCCAAGTCAGTGCATATAGAAATTGTATGCTGTAGTGTCGACAGTCGGATCTACCTATATGCTTGTTTAAAGAGGTGTTGTTAAGAAAAGGTTCTAAAGGTGGAGAGAGAGGGTCCAGTCGGATATGAGGGGAAGGGCATTCCAGAGCTGTGGGGGCAGTGAGTGAGAGAGGTTTTAGGTGGGAGAGGGTCTTTAAATATAAAGTGAGACAGAAGACATAATTGAACAGAACGCAAGAGTCGAGCAGGTGTATGTGAGATTAGGGCTGAGGGAAATAACAGTGTGATTGTCTGCTTCGGAGCATGTTGAATAAGGCCCAAAAACACCATAACAGAAGAAAATAGTCTTATGAATTGTCTATCTCTTCAAACGTATCCAGATGTAAAGCTCGGGCACCAAAGAGAAACAAACAGCAGATTTATTAAATAAATAAGATAAATAGATAGATGATAGATAGATTGATAGATAGATAGATAGATAGAAGATAGATAGAAGTAGATAGATAGATGATTAGATAGATAGATTTTTTTGGTTTTTTTTACAAATCTGGTGGCAATATTGTCTCAGTTTTAAAGAGTGGGCTTTATAAATAGCTACCTTAATAAAATATAATTTACATATGGGCTGTGAAATTTCTTGCAACTATTGCAATATATCACAACATGTCTTGCCAGTCGTGGGTCCTATACTGTACAGTCACCAATCACACAAACATCTGTTTTTGCATAGGTTTTCCAGTTACTTCACAAGTCTCATTACATTATGAGACAACTATGGGTCACTTTGCACAGCCTTTACCTGTTCCGACCCCCCCCCCCCCCCCCCCCCCCCCCAAGGTCAAGTGCAGTGCAAAAGAGCAAGTAGGGAATCAAATGCATTATTTTTCAATGGATTTATTGATAGTAAAATTAGTATTTCACAATCTTAATTCTATTAATGACAGCACTGTTAGTACTTCTTGAAAAATATAATGTTATCAATATTAAACCAATTCTATCCCGATAGGCCCCAACTAAGGAACAGAACAACAGACACCATGCACAAAATGATAACCAACCCCCGACTGGGCCGTACCAGCTTGAGCGCCTCAACGTTGCTCTGGCTTGTGCCCTCACCCCCACCGTTGTTGACGGCCATGTCAGATTTCCCATTAGTCCAAGGGCGGCAAAATTGGGGATGGCAAAAATGTCCACCATACATTTGCCGCGCTCTTGGTTATCCGGCCTGGGATGGAAGTCACTTATATAAGCCGGCCGCCTCCTTGCTGCCGCCCTCCTTCTCTTTCAGATTCGCATAGTTTCAAGTGACGCCACGGCCGTTGCCAATGTGAGTCACACGCATCTTGTTGCCATGGCAACGTGCTTTGTAGCTTAAAATGATGTCAGGACGTTGCGTTACCATGACAACGAGACGCCGTGTGACATGACGGCCGCAACGTCATTTGACACTACGAATTGGGAGGAGTAAGGTGGCAGAAGGAGACAGCCGGCATATGTAAGTACCTAGGGCCAACCGACAAGCACACGAAAGCCTCACCCCCACTAGGGAAAGGAGATTCCACCACCAACAACCCAACCCTGGCCCGAACACACCGATTCCCAATCGGGCTGTATGTCCCCACTTGATATTTATGGACTCATTGTGTATCTGAATGACCGCCTACAAAACTGTGATAAACACCAGAATAACAAAAAAGATTTAAATATTAATATATAGTATGTGAGCCCTGGTAAAAAAATTGGGCTATATGTCTTTCCTCCTTCTGGTATAAGTCCTGGTAAGGGCAGGCTGCCAGAAGTTATATGGGTTTCCCCCACTTCAAGCCCTGCCCTGTGTGGTGGGTAGGAGTTCAATAAGGCAGCGTAGCGCCTAATCTGCTACCTGACTCTGTGTCAAGGCAGAGACACAGGTAGGGGCCTGCGTGAAATCATAAAGAGCAGGGCATGCCTATTATTGTGTGTCAGAGGTAGTCCTGTCAGAAGTAAATACAAAAATAAAAGTAGGAAGGGGAGGGTAAGGGAGGGGGAATGGACTGGGCGCTCCCAGATGAACCAATATGTGTTGTTAGGAATACAAACTTATATACAAAAAATCATAACACACCAATAGTGAATAAGTAAAGTTGTAAAAGAAGACAGCTCAACGTCCTTGATGGACAGTTCCAGATCCCAGGATGGTAGAGTTGTGTTGCTTGGAGATGAGAGAGCGCAGGAAGTGTAGCAATAATGCAAGAAAAAAAACAATATAGTGCAAGATTGTATTACACTGTGCAGATGTATTAATCTATAGAATAGAACTCCAAAAAACGCAGAACGTTATACATGTCAGAGATCCTTCTCTCTCTAATGGAGCCCTTTGAACAGTAATAACCGGGATGTCCCTCAAGGACGGATGCAAGATGAAGAGAAAGCCACATAGTGCAGACTATTCCAACATTGTATTTTTCACAAATTACAAGAGTATATCACACTCACTTTGCCATGTTATAATCGGGTTGGGGGGAGAGAACCGTTGCTCGTTGTTGGTGCAGAGCAGCAGCTTCACAGCGTCTTGGAATCTCTTACTGTGACTTCCGCATACGTCACAGCCGTCGCGTCACTTCCGCTATCGCGTCACGGCTAAGGGCGGAAGTTCCCACTGGACGAGACCTTTGCCTGGATTCTGCCAGTCCTTCAGAGCAGGTTCCCTCACTACAAACTCTACGCGTTTCGCCAGATGCTTCGTCAGGAGTTATAAGTCACAGTAAGAGATTCCAAGACGCTGTGAAGCTGCCTGCATCTGCACCCATCAACGAGCAACGGTTCTCTCCCCCACCCAATTATAACATGGTAAATGTGAGTAGTTATATACTCTTGTTATGTGTGTGAAAATACAATGTTGGAATAGTATGCACTATTGTGGCTTTTCTCTTCATTCTTGCATACCCGTGCCTTGAGGGACTCCGGTTATTACTGTTCAAAGGGCTCCAGTCAGAGAAGAAGGATCTGACATGATACCGTTCTGCGATTTTTGTGAGTTCTATCTATAGATTATATCAATCTGCCAGTGTAATACATCTGCACTATATATGTTATTTTTCTTGCATATATTGCTACACTTTCCTGCGCTCCTCTCATCTCAAGCACAAAAATCTGTCAGAAGTAAGTTAGCGTGCAGAGAGTGTGACACTGGTGGTCCAGTGTTAATGAGCTTGTAGTTGAGAAGAAGAAGGAGGCCGCTATGAGTAGGGTGGTAGAAACTACAGTGTGTATAAGGTGGACAATGCCTCTCACCCTGCTTAGGGGTGAGGGAAGAGTAGCCCACCCTGGGTGCCTGGACCTGGGGTGGTGGCAGGGGAAGAAGAGACCATCCTGAGGGAGAGCAGTCTCGCTGGAAGAAGCTAACGTACCTGTTGTGATCCTCCTGCGGCTACTGCTGTGTGTGAATAAAGACCTGCTGCTTTTAAGAAAAGAGCTATCGTGTGAGACTGGAATCTCGTCCCGACGAGTGGGACTCTCTGGAAGGATTCCAACCCCGCGTTCCTGGGTCTTACAGAGATGGAGGCGCTGACCCCTAATGAGACGAAGGCATTTCACCTCACCGAAACCTGATCCTGACAATCCCCCATACCATCGCAGGAGAATCAGGCCCTCCTGTTGCCAGCAGGTATGCACACACACTCAGACACGTAGCCAGACCCTAGAAAAGAGGAGGGGGGGGGCCGATCTGCGATTGGCCCCGGGAAGGGGGGCTACATATGTATAATACAGTATATATACAGTGCTTGACAAATCACCCAAAAATCCATCTCGCCGACAAAAAAATCTACTCGCCAGCCGCCCCCATAGTCCACGCCCCTAGTCCCGGCCCTCAAAATTACAATTAGCCTCGTTAGGGGCGTGTGTGTGTGTGTGACTAGTTTCCTCCCACCCCTTAACCAGTGTCTGGAGGTGCCCCCGCTTCACATATCTAAAGCGCTCATCCCGCTGGGATCTTACCTTATCCGCAGTCCTTCCATGTCAGGGACCCGCAGTCCCGCTATTTATATGTTGGAGGGGAGGTGTTCCCTATCTGTCTTCTGGTTAGGGGGGATTCCGATTGTCCCCGCGTGTGAAGCTTGAGAGTGTAGGTATATTTCAATTAGAAGATAGAGGGTAAACTAGATATCAGTTCCAGAGTGGGGAGACAGACAGAGGAGAGAGAGACACAGACAGAGAGGAGAGAGAGAGAGACACAGAGAGAGAGAGAGAGAGAGGTCAGAGATACACAGACAAAGAGAGGAGAGGAGAGAGACACACACAGAGAGGAGAGAGACACACACAGACAGGGAGGAGAGAGAGAGACACACAGACAGAGAGGAGAGAGAGAGACACATACATAGACAGAGAGAGGGGCGAGAGAGACACAGACAGAGAGAGGGGCGAGAGAGACAGAGAAAGGGGCGAGAGAGACAGAGAGAGGGGCGAGAGAGACAGAGAGAGGGG
>WSYH01016664.1:0-12806 GCA_036426205.1 Ascaphus truei
GGGGCAATTAGTCTGTCTGCAGAAATGTCACTGAAATGTTGACAGCATGTACCCAGCATGTACCCAGCATGTACCTGGGTTTGTTGGTGATTGCCCCAGATGTGTTTAGAATAATCGGCGGCACTACAGTTTATACTTTCTTGCATATGATACACTTGTATCCTCTCTGTCTAATCATGTAACTGCAGCCTATTTAAATACATCTGCTACTGTTATGATTGTGGGTATATCTTACCCCCTGTGCCTTAGTAAGATTTGATTTACGATTGTCTGGCAACTTCACCATTGTGCAAATACACCGTGAGGCTATAATGATGTGTGTTAAGTCATATGTGATAATGAGTTATGTTAGCATATTCTAATTAATTGGTTGAACTTTCGGGTCTGTGAAATAACAATTACAGCGAACTATATATTACACTAAGCCGACAAATCACATTTTATATGCACCTGACAAAATGACTTTGCCCGAAATTTGTGTGATCTAAACTGATAACTAAATAAAGAAAAGTATCAATGTTTATTGTTTGCACCACAATGCCTGGTGTGCAGCGGTGTTTGGTGCTATCAATTCGATATCGGCTACCGCCCCAAAAAACACCTACTTATATTACACTAGAATACCCAAAAACATCTGCCAGGGATTAAAATAGACACCACAAGACGGCGCATGGCGGCGGCAGGAGCAGGGATGGCAGCCTAACTTGAACGCTCCGAGTCCGCCGGCATTAAAACTACACAGCGCACCGCAAAACTCAACTAACTCAAAAAAAAAAACTACAGGAGCTGTTGGCCTTACACGCCAGGCATACAAGGCATACAGATATATGGCGGCTACGAGGAAAAAATCTAAACAGAAAGTGGACGTGCGCACATATTTTGTGGGAGCAAAGAAGGTACAGGAGACAGACAGCATGGCGGCATCTGATTCCGACTCCGCTCAGGAAACAGGACCTGACAGCGGTGAACCGAGGGACAGCCATGAAAAAAGAATAGCCAAACTCCTAACAGATTTAAAAACCTTCTTTGTGGGGAAGTGGACGCCTTGCGTTAAAGACCACTCAACATTGGAAACACGCACCAATGACCTGGAGGAGAAAATGGATGAAGCTGCCCGCTGTCAAACAGACAACAGACTCCAGAGTTACCGCCCTGGAAAGGAAAGTGGCAGACCTTGAGGAACGCAACGAGGACAGCGAGAAAGGGACATACGAAAAAACTTGAGGATCCGGGGGATACCGGAGGAGATTTTAGACCCGAGCTCCTAATAAACCGCTGGATGTCATCTATTATGCCAGGAAAAAACTGAGGCAGAACTAGTAATGGACAGGTGCCATAGGGCCACTGAGGGCACGACACTTCCCAATATCCCCAGGGACAAATCAATGAGACTGCACCACTTCACAACAAAGCTGTGAAATATGCAAAATACAAGAGCCACCCCATAATAAAATTTGAAGACATAGAGATGGCCATATACCAAGATCTCTCACCGATCACGCTAGCAAGACGGCAGGCCCTCCAGCCGATTACCAGGCTACTTAGGGAAAAAATGCGAGCTATCGTTGGCTTTTCCTTCGCCTTGATTGTGCTGCAAAATGGCAGGTCACACGTCATCAAACACATAGCAGACGGTCCTGAGTTCCTCACAAGGCTTGGCCTCCCCTATACCTTACCGCAGCCTGAAGCCCTGGATGGCGTCTACCCCGCGGGACCGAATGGGAGAGAAAGTGAGACAGCCACCAAAACAAAGACACGCTAAGGCGGGCCCTCCAGGATCAGGATGAAGGCCACACAAGACGGTCCACAGTTACTCCTGAATCGCCAGTTATTGTTGTTTCCGTTTAAACTGCACGTCTACCCTTACAAACTGCGGTCCTCGGCAAAGAAAGGCTTACAACGCCGCCCCCGGAAATTTTCTACCTGCTGAGCCAGCCAAACAGACAATGGGGGGGGGGAAATTAAGTAAAAAAGACGCGGCAAAAGTTTCCCTGTCTTTTTTTCTATCTCGCTCTCCACTTACCAAAATGGCCTCACAAGACGACGAGCAGGAGAATATGGCAAAGAAGCGCCAATTAGAATGGGGGAGGACGATTTGGCGCGAACACGAGATGAGGGGAGGACTCCGCCCGAGAAAACACCAGCCCCTCTGCAAACACCAGTCAGAACGAGTGCGACCCGCAGAGGACGTCGAGGGAGAAAAACCTGCGAGAGCTCGTCACCGGACCGACGTCAGCAAAAGCGTCAAGTCCTAGAGCAAGAACGGCGCCAGGCTGAGAGACGACAACAGCCACCGGAAGATCTACAAAGAGGACCAGAGCTCCCAGAGGGGTCCGCGCATTCCCCTACTGGGGAGAGAAAGCTAAGAATAGTACAAAGTTGCAGGTAGTCAACTAAAGACTTCACTGTTGAAAAGTTTAAACTAACCAAAGTTTTCTTTTTCAGAGACACAAGTTGAGTTGTAGTCGAGTTCTGTCATAAGTGCTTACGCGTGATTAATAAAAATTAATGTGTTCGCTGCCGGGGGGGGGCGGATATCTGCCCTACCTGTTGCCTGTTGGCATGTACCTCTCTGGTTGGACTGTGGCCTTAAGCCACAGCCTAACCAAAGACCTGGGCTTCCTCGACTCAGTGTCCTCCCACAACCCTATATGGGGAACGGGACACGCTGGAATCGGAAAGGGCCCCGGGCAGCAAACCATAGGTCGTCTAAGACCAAAGTGGTTTTCCTTGTATATATAACAAGGTTGTATGTTCCCTGTCACTCCCTATGTGTTTCCCTCCCCCCATCCAGGTATCCTGAGTAGAGACGACTGGTCAACAAAAGACCTGCAGCTCTATCACCACCATCCTCCGCCACAACATGAGCCGGGTAAGCAGAGAACACTAGACACCATGAGAACTCACTACACACACAAAGATGGCATTAACGTTCATCTCCCAGAATGTAAAGGGATTTAATTCCCCCCGAAAACGCAAGGATAGCTTCGCTGACTTCATCAAACGCAAAAACACTGATGTTCTTTTCCTGCAAGCAGACACACTATTGTCTTAATAACAATCCAAAATTCATAGACAAACATTTTAGAAAATTCTACCTAGCCTCAGCCAAGAGATAAAAAAAGGGTGTAGCCATCTTGATCCACCATAGAGTCCCATTTGTGCCAGAAAAAATAAAACGTGGACCATGAAGGAGATATATTATTCTATTCGGCACATTACAGCAAAACAGTGTAAACTTAGCGTGCGTGTACGCCCCCTGCGATAACAACCCCCAGTTCTTTACAGAATTCTTTTTGAAACTTCAAAACTGGGCAAAGCGGTAATGTGATATTAGCAGGGGATTTTAACAAAGCCAGACCTCGTATTGATAGATCTCCGAGACAGGAGAAGGGGGAGACAAGCAGAAACCAAAGAGCTACTAGAAGGGCTACGAGGGGATGCCTCGTGGACATAGGCGAGAACAACACCCAGGCGAGCGTACATATACATTTATTCGCCACCCACACGACGAGCTACAGCCGACTTGACCACTTCTTTGTATCGGGTAGTAGAATGGTCCCACAAAATCTCAACACTCTGATCCATGACATTAAATGGTCGGATCATGCATCGATCGAGCTAAGATGCACACAATTAGGCAGGTTAGCCCGGGAGCAAACTGGAAACTAAACGAATCCCTTATAAAAATACCGAATTGGCACAGACAGTCAAAGACGAGATCAGGAATTTTTTATTACAAACACAGGCACTGTGGAATCCCACACTACACTGTGGGAGGTCACAAAGCCACAATAAGAGGAACTTTGATTAGCCTCGCAGCAAGACGCAAAAGACAAAGGGAGGTGAAATTGACACAACTATTATAAGAGGTTACACGAGCTCTCTTTGCACTACATAGCCGATCAGGCGGAGAGGAAATCCTTAAGGAGCTGAAAGATGTAAGAATTGAGCTTAATCTCCTCCTCACATCCCGGCGAGAGAGATATCAGTTGACCAAGCTGGAAATTTTTTTGAGAAAAGCCAATAAGCCGGACAACTACACTGGCCGACACATTTATTCGGAGCTCGGCTAGTCCCACGAATTCGGGTTATACCGGGTGTATTGAGGTTTGATGTTTTTGCCCGAGTGCATTGGTTATTTTCCAGGCAGGGATTGAAGCATTTTATTCCCGCTGGCCTGAATACTGCACATTATATTATATAATACTGCATTACAATTCATGTGAAATTTATGCCATCTGGGAGACACGCGAGAGCATTGCAGCCTATTAAATCCTATCATATCATTTAACAGATCACAGCCCGTCCAGCCAGGCATGAACCCAGGCTGGGAAGGCAAACAAACGGGGCTTGTCAGAGGCAAGGAGCGGCGCATTCAGTGTATTTGCCAGGTACATAATGGGTATTTGCTCGAATAAAGGTGTCGTGCTGCAGTATGTTAGCAAACAGATCCGTAATAGGCAGCCGAGTCCGAGTTATACATACAAACCATAAAAAAAAAAACAGGAGGAGAGTTGAACCTCCAACCCAAACGCATAGTGGAAGAGTTTTAGGCTTTATTATGAACAGATATATAATGGGGGAGAAAGTATCACAAACCCAAAAACAAAAAAACTTTTACAGTCCTTCCTAGACGAAGCGGCCTTACCAGAGGGTAGCAAGCTGAGAAAGAATGAGGCAGTTCAATCTGACTTCACGTTAGGGGAACTAGACAGAGGTAATCAAACATCTAAACCCTCTAAGCGCCCCAGGCCAGACGGGTTTTCTCCTACCTATATTACAAAAATTTATAGGGGTGGTGTAGCGCCAACATGCTCAAATTATCAATGGAGTTCTAGCGTGGGGAACCCTTCTCGGACAGATGCTTCAGCGTCGATATCCCATAATTTATAAAAAGGACAAAGATCCTACAAATTGCCAAAGCTACCGGCCAATATTTTAATCAATTCGACGTAAAAAATTTACTCCAAATTATTGGCTAATAGTTGAGCTCACGACCTGCCACGGCTTATACACCCAGACCAAGTTGGCTTAATTAGAGACAGTACAAGCGGGCCGATAAATACAAGAAAGATTAATTGATATTATAACTACATTAACGCCCAACGGGGATCCATGGAGTAATCCTAAGCTTAGACGCAGAAAAGGCCTTACAGGAATCGACTAGCCATATATGGAGTCCACGCTTGAGCCTTCGGGTTTGGGAACAATTATAAGGGCAATAAAAGCATTATACACAACCCCGACACCAGGCGTGTTACACCAAGGCTTCCCATCAGATATGTTTAAAATTAAAACGCGGTTACCCAACAGAGGATGCCCACTTTCGCCCCTGTTGTTTGCCCTCTGAATGGAAACCGTGGCAGCACACATTCGGCGCAATCCAGATATACGGGAGTGCAAATAGATAGTCCCATAGAAGCAAAATCTGAAATACGCAGACCTGAGGCCCGTGGTCCTGAGCCGGCCAGTCCACCTTAGGAGCGCTCGTCGTACGGAAAAGGGGAGTCGCACAAAGAAACCCAGACACGAACGACTACTACCGCAGTGCTCGTGAGACTCACAAGAAGGCTATGAGCGAAGGTCGGGAGCTAGGGAGAGGGAGTTTCTCCTGCTGCGGAACTGTGTTGCGGGGACGGCAGAGCTCCGCCTCTCAATGGTCCGCTTGGCGCAAGCGGGACCGCCTGATAGGAGAGACATGTACGACGCCTATATACAAGGGGCAGAGTGCGCGGAAGGGGCGAGCATGAGGCGCGTAGCGCAGGGGACAGCCCCGAGACAGGGATAGCTAGAGCAGGGGGAGAGCAGGGAAAGCTGAGGGAAGGTCGAGCGGGACAGGCGGGAAAGGTGCGCAAGCGCAGTGAAGGTAGGGAAAGCCCGCGAACCCTAGCTACCAGGGAAGGCTCGAGCTGGGACAACGATCCCAGAGCCTTGAGAGCCATGTGACCCCAGGGAGCCAATAGGCTTTAGGAGACCCTGGGAAAAGAGATACATTTGGCGGGCTTTGCAGCACGTTAGATAGTCAGAGGACCGGAGCAGCCCCAGGAGGAAGGTAGGGGTACAGGAGTCGTGACTCCTGTACTAGGCCAGCACCCCAGGGCCGAGATAGCTCAGCCTCCCCAGTAAGGTGAGTGTTGGCCAGGGCAGCCCTCAGGTTAGGGACCCCTGCACTTAATTAGTGGGAGTGGGAAAGGAGAGGTTACAGAGAGTTGGAGTAGGGCAGTGTGAGGGAAGGAAGGGTGCGGGGAGCGAGGTGCAGCTTCTGTCCCCATATAGGTACTACACCCAGGTTAGGCCCCAACTCCCACTAGGTTAGTGGGTAGTAATGCTGAGGGAGCGCCCAAGATAGGGACGCCTGCCTAGTGTATGACGACTTGGCAGAGTCACGGTGTCAGTGCAGGTGAGGTCTGACAGGCAGGCACCTTGTTGCGCAGCACGTTGACTGCCAACCTCCAGTGAGCTACAGCTTGCTGCTGTAGGCGCTGGGACTAGTCAAGAGGTAGTGGGTTGGAGAAGGGCTATAGCTGTTCTAGTCACATTGAGCGATGGTAGCGATAGGGGTAGGATGCTGAAGGGATAAGCCTGTTACACGAGGTCAGTGAATTCTGGAGAGGATTCTGCACTAGGCTAGCCAACAGTAGGTAGGACGCCACAAGTACTGCATGGAAGAGTACTTAGTCCATTCCAATACTTACGAAGGGATGGGTAGTTGGGGGGCAGGTTGGGACAGGTCATTACCCCTGAGGCCCTAGAGTTCCCCAAGCCGACTACAGGTTTGCTGGTATACAGGGACAGGCCCTAGTAGGGTTCCTGTAACGTTAGTACCATTTATATAGATAGGAGACACAGCGGCTTGTGCTGTTCGTGAAGAAAGCGGGTTGGACCCACGGTTGCGGCGTCATCAGAGACGATTCAGAGTGGGACCCCCTAGCGGTACCGCACGTGCAAGGAGTTCGGTATGGATCAGACGGATTTATCACACGTCTGACCCTTGAGAGTTGTTGCTGACCCGAGCACCGGAGTGACTAGGGACACGGTATTATACCATACATGTGCACCAACAGGCCTAGAGGTTTTAGTGGAGCGCAGAGCACCCAAAGTGATATCTTGTAGGAGTACGGGGACAATTGGGTTCGGGTTTGGGACTGGGTGGGATCACCTTAGTGTTTGGGAATACGTCCTGAGACGTCACTGTTGTGTCTTACGTTGAGAGAGAACAAGGTTAGTTATCATTATTTTCGTTAGTATAGTAACCTTAGTTATATAATACGGGTGTGATATTGGAGATGATTGCTGCGAGGAACCAACCCCCTTCATGGTGGGGAGCCATCGAAGGTGGAGGCGTCTGAATGATTTGCAGTATAAAGTGGCTTACCCCAGTATAATGCCCCCAGGTTCTGTGGAGGAAGCTCAGCCTACTGCGAGCCAACAGGTAACGCAACCACACTGCAGTAACAATTAATGTTTTCGGCACAGCACACAGGTAGAATCTTGCGCTTGGGTGGGGGAATCCGTTACATTGGAGGCGCGGCTGAGAGATGAGGACATGGGGTGCCGGTATATTTTCCTAAAAATTGTGCTATTTTTGTCGCATGAAGAAGCCACGTGCTGATTCGCCCCGCACCCGACGGGAAATGAATGTTGTAAACTGGCCGGGTTTGGCGGGAACACCCTAAGCGTCCGCCACCCGCAATGTGAGTGACTCAGTGATTAGAGCGAGCCCCGTCCTTCAGATTTCCACCAGGGGGAGCAAGTACTGGAAGCCTTACACCCATTCTGGTCTGCCATCAAAGAAAGACTGGGGGCAAAGAAATGCCACCGTAATGCGCTGGCCCGCAAGGCCGGGTTGATGCGTACATTTTTGTTGTCTGCCCGGTATGAAAGAAGGTTGAGTCCGTGGGCTATTTATGAACTTTGATGTTTTTGACGTGCTGATAAAGGGGCGTGTGGACGACGCGAACAGAGGAGGGTTTGGCCCTGGAATGTTCTTCGTACCAAGGTGAGGTGACTCATAGTGTAAATTGGCCTGGGACGCTTAGTGTAGCTGCGCGGGCGCCAGACCCTGCAACCGTGTTGCGCACAGTCTACCGTCCCAGAGCCCCAAGCAGGAATCTCAGATGGCGAACAGAACCAGAGATTGAAATGCTGTTATTGTCACCTCAACCACGGAGGGGAGGAGCTGGACAACAAGGTGCCCTAGTCCCCGTGACACCACTTGAGGGGAGGACTGGGACCCAGCCAGCCTACGGAAAAAGATCGAACATCGGGGACGATTGGCTACGGCGCAAAGACCCAGCAGTGAGTCGAGGAATCACGGGGTAAGGTGTCCCCCCCTAGAACGAAAGCTGTCCAGCACGGTGCGGAGGCCAGTATCTACACAACTACCGCTTCAGTGAAAGGAACAGTCAGCTCGTGCGTCGGTGTCAGGTTGAAGCACAGCAGAACCGTGACAGTGTTCCACAAGAAGAGAAAACCAGTTGAAAGCAGCAGGGAGTGGTAAGGAACCCCCTTGCCCCAACACAGGGTCCCGATGGACCGGCTGGTCGCGTTTTGAAAAAGGCAGAGTTACGGTCACTGAACCGAGTGTGAGGCCCGGGCACTCCGACTCAAATGGTCACAGGACTGGGATCCAACGCTCCCGAGTTTCAAGCCAGTACGGGTGACTGTCCCAGAAGTGCCGGGGGGCAGGTCACCAAGACACGCACGAGTAGGATGGAACTGACAGTGTCCCGAAGACCTCGTTGGCCTACCGGGAATCACCATTTAGTGACATTTCTGCAGAAACTAATGGCCCATCGGATTAACACAGCAGTGGTCCCTGGCAGTCCAATTCAGTTTGAATGGGACTGCCAGGGACCCCCGCTGTTAATCCGATGGGCCATTAGTCTGTCTGCAGAAATGTCACTGAAATGTTGCAGCATGTACCCAGCATGTACCCAGCATGTACCTGGGTCTTGTTGGTGATTGCCCCAGATTTGTTTTAGAATACTCGTCGGCACTACAGTATTATACTTTCTTGCATATGATACACTTGTATCCTCTCTGCTCTAATCATGTAACTGCAGCCTATTTAAATACATCTGCTACTGTTATGATTGTGGTATATCTTACCCCCTGTGCCTTAGTAAGATTTGATATACGATTGTCTGGCAACTTCACCATTGTGCAAATACACCGTGAGGCTATAATGATAGTGTTGTTAAGTCATATGTGATAATGAGTTATGTTAGCATATTCTAATTAATTGGTTGAACTTTCGGGTCTGTGAAATAACAATTACAGCGACTATACTATTTACACTAAGCCGACAAATCACATTTTATATGCACCTGACAAAATGACTTTGCTCCCGAAATGTTGTGTGATCTAAACTGATAACTAAATAAAGAAAAGTATCAATGTTTATTGTTTGCACCACAATGCCTGTGTGCAGCGGCTGTTTGGTGCTATCAATTCGATATCGGCTACCGCCCAAAAATAACACCTACTTATATTACACTAGAATACCCAAAAACATCTGCCAGGGATTAAAATAGACACCACAGAGGCGCATGCGCGGCAGGAGCAGGGATGGCAGCCTAACTTGAACGCTCCGAGTCCCGCCGGCATTAAAACTACACAGCGCACCGCAAAACTCAACTAACTCAAAAAAAAAACTACAGGAGCTGTTGGCCTTACACGCCAGGCATACAAGGCATACAGATATATGGCGGCTACGAGGAAAAAATCTAAACAGAAATCCCCTATGTGTTTCCCTCCCCCCCATCCAGGTATCCCTAGTAGAGACGACTGGTCAACAAAAGACCTGCAGCTCTATCACCACCATCCTCCGCAACAACATGAGCCGGGTAAGCAGAGAACACTAGACACCCATGAGAACTCACTACATTCTGTTTTACATGGCTTGCGCTTCCTGATGACTTACACCTCTTCAATCTACATGGGATCGTGAGAAGGATCCTCCACTGGGTTACAGCGGCATCCATATATGTTTGTATTGGTATCACCTTTATATTATTTTATTACACTGTATATCACACTGTCTATAACACCTAGTAAGGTGGGGCTTTAGGCAGGTTGTATTTTATTTGGTTATCCTAGAGCGCCACTATTGATAATTCTGTTTGCATCCCTAGTAGAGATGACTGGGCAACAAAAGACCTGCAGCTCTATCACCACCATCCTCCGCAACAACACGAGCCGGGTAAGCAGAGAACACTAGACACCCATGAGAACTCACTACACACACAAAGATGGCATTAACGTTCATCTCCCAGAATGTAAAGGGATTTAATTCCCCCCGAAAACGCAGGATAGCTTTCGCTGACTTCAAACGCAAAAACACTGATGTTCTTTTCCTGCAAGAGACACACTATTGTCTTAATAACAATCCAAAATTCATAGACAAACACTTTAGAAAATTCTACCTAGCCTCAGCCAAGGATAAAAAAAGGGTGTAGCCATCTTGATCCACAATAGAGTCCCATTTGTGCCAGAAAAAATAAAACGTGACCCTGAAGGGAGATATATTATTCTATTCGGCACATTACAGCAAACCAGTGTAACCTTAGCGTGCGTGTACGCCCCCTGCGATAACAACCCCCAGTTCTTTACAGAATTCTTTTTGAAACTTCAAAACTGGGCAAGCGGTAATGTGATATTAGCAGGGGATTTTAACAAAGCCCTAGACCCTCGTATTGATAGATCTCCGAGACAGGAGAAGGGGAGACAAGCAGAAACCAAAGAGCTACTAGAAGGGCTACGAAGGGGATGCCTCGTGGACATATGGCGAGAACAACACCCAGGCGAGCGTACATATACATTCTATTCGCACCCACACGACAGCTACAGCAGACTTGACCACTTCTTTGTATCGGGTAGAATGGTCCCACAAATCTCCAACACTCTGATCCATGACATTACATGGTCGGATCATGCATCGATCGAGCTAAGATGCACACAAATTAGGCAGGTTAGCCCGGGAGCAAACTGGAAACTAAACGAATCCCTTATTAAAATACCGGAATTGGCACAGACAGTCAAAGACGAGATCAGGAATTTTTTTATTACAAACACAGGCACTGTGGAATCCCACACTACACTGTGGGAGGCTCACAAAGCCACAATAAGAGGAACTTTGATTAGCCTCGCAGCAAGACGCAAAAGACAAAGGGAGGTGAAATTGACACAACTATATAAGAGGTTACACGAGCTCTCTGCACTACATAGCCGATCAGGCGGAGAGGACATCCTTAAGGAGCTGAAAGATGTAAGAATTGAGCTTAATCTCCTCCTCACATCCCAGGCCGAGAGAGATATCAGTTGGACCAAGCGGAAATTTTTTGAGAAAGCCAATAAGCCGGACACTACACTGGCGACACACTTTATTCGAGCTCGGCTAGTCCCACGAATTCGGGTATACCCGGGTGTATTGAGGTTTGTGACTGTTTTCTGCCCGAGTGCATTGGGTTATTTTCCAGGCAGGGATTGAAGCATTTTATTCCCGCTGGCTGCAATACTGCACATTATATATATATATACTGCATTACAATTCATGAATTTATGCCATCTGGTAGACACGCGAAGCATTGCAGCCTATTAAATCCTAATCATTATCATTTAACAGATCAGCCGCCCGTCAGCCAGGCATGAACCCAGGCTGGGAAGGCAAACACAACGGGGCTTGTCAGAGGCAAGGAGCGGCGCATTCCAGGTATCTGCCAGGTACATACTGGGTATTTGCTCGAATAAAGTGTGTCGGTGCAGTATGTTAGCAAACAGGATCCGTAATAGGCAGCCGAGTTATAACATACAAACCATAAAAACAAAAACAGGAGAGTTGACCTCCAACCCCAAACGCATAGTGGAAGAGTTTAGGCTTTATTATGAACAGATATATAATGGGGAGAAAGTATCACAAAACCCAAAAACAAAAAAACTTTTACAGTCCTTCCTAGACGAAGCGGCCTTACCAGAGGTGAGCAAGCTGGAGAATGAGGCAGTTCAATCTGACTTCACGTTAGGGGAACTGACAGCGGTAATCAAACATCTCAAACCCTCTAAGGCCCCAGGCCCAGACGGGTTTTCTAACCTATATTACAAAAAATTTATAGGGGTGCTAGCGCCACACATGCTCAAATTATTCAATGGAGTTCTAGCGGGGGAACCCTTCTCGGACCAGATGCTTCAGGCGTCGATATCCATAATTTATAAAAAGGACAAAGATCCTACAAATTGCCAAAGCTACCGGCCAATATCTTTAATCAATTCGGACGTAAAAATTTACTCCAAATTATTGGCTAATAGATTGAGTACGATCCTGCCGGGGCTTATACACCCAGACCAAGTTGGCTTCATTAGAGACAGACAAGCGGCCGATAATACAAGAAAGATAATTGATATTATTAACTACATTAACGCCAACGGGATCCATGGAGTAATCCTAAGCTTAGACGCAGAAAAGGCCTTTGACAGGATCGACTAGCCATATATGGAGTCCACGCTTGAGGCATTCGGGTTTGGGAACAAAATTATAAGGGCAATAAAAGCATTATACACAACCCGACCGCCAGGGTGTTACACCAAGGCTTCCCATCAGATATGTTTAAAATTAAAAGCGGTACCAGACAGGGATGCCCACTTTCGCCCCTGTTGTTTGCCCTCTGCATGGAACCGCTGGCAGCACACATTCGGCGCAATCCAGATATTACGGGAGTGCAAATAGGTTCCCAAGAGCATAAAATCGCGTTATACGCATGTAGCCTGGAGCTCCCGTGGCTCCTGGAGACCCCCCTCCCCTTGAG
>WSYH01016665.1:0-12806 GCA_036426205.1 Ascaphus truei
TTCATTTATTCCATTCCTTTGACCAAGGTAGCTGCTGCATTACGAATGATCACCTTGATTTCGTGTACAATGCAACACAGTCCAGCGGCTGACATTAATGTGCAATCTCTCTGAGAACGGGGAGGGCGGGGGCGGAGGATACATTAATTTAAAAAAAGCAGAGCATACCTGGGTACTGCTTCCCCCCACTTTGCCACCATAAGTGCTTGTGTTTTGGGAAGCCTGCAGGTTGCAGTCTGCAGTAGCATGTTGCGCTTGCCGCATGGGCGCAATGTCAGCTAGCTCCTAGCCTTGCCACGCAGTGGGAGTCCTAGGCCATGGGGAATGCCGACCTTCCCACCCACCCAACCACAGAGTCAGGGGGTTGCGGCAGTATCCGTCCGTCCAAGAGCCGTCATTCCTACTCGCGACCCAGATAATTGCATGCCCACAAATGTCTCACGCTCTGTGCACAACGTAGGCGCCTGAGCTGGTCCCTGGGCGGCTCTCAGCAGCAACCTGATCCCAGAGGAGAGCATGTCATGGTCCCCCCATCCAAATGAGAGATACGAATTGGTATTTAGCATTTACCCGCAGCCACATGAATTAAACCCGTTCCTGTCGCTGCGGTTCCTGCAGTCAAGATAATCGGTGCGATGACAGGATCACAACAGCAATCTTTCAGCATATACTGGGATCTAGGCAAGCCTCTGTCCCGCTGTAATATAGAAGGGGAAAAGGTACCCAAAGATGTATAAGGCACATACATACACACGTTTATCGTTAACGTCTGCTGCGGGCCCTCAAACCCATATTTCACATAGCCGTGCTGCTGCTTCTTCTTTTATTAAAAACAGTGTTTTATCATATAAATTCAGTTATTCCAGTGTCTTGTCTTCTTTCATCAAGACTGGCAATTTATGTAGGTGTGAGTTACTCTGTCAATAGGCAAGGTACAACCCAATCAAATAACAATTATAATTAAAAAAATTGTACCATGCTACAAGCTTACTCACAGTATATTCCCTGTAAAAAATATTCAAGACTGTTATCACAAAACCAATCTAGAATAATGGCTCACATTCACCATATTTTAGCTGATTTATACATTAATTCAAAGCAGAACTGGTGTTTCCCAACGTGAGTTTTGTTTGCCTGTCAGTTAAGTATGGCAGAAAATGCGTTCTGGATGGCCTCTTGTAGAACTTTTTTATGTTTGCTCAATAAATGATATCACTCTGCAATGGCATTCCAGAATACCATGGGAAAACATGAACGGTAATCTTCATGAACCCATAAGCACGAGGAGTGAAAAAAGAGAGCATCAGAACCAAAACCTAACCAGAGCTGACTACTCAGAGATATACAAAGTTATTTTACCAAAATTGTACCAGAAACACATTAACTGAATAATGACGCTGACACCCCAATAAACAGAAGAAACACAGATAATTAGTCTACAATCTTCATCTTTTGAAGAATCGCTGTTCCATCGTTTACTTTGCATACTCATTTGAGCGTCAGGTCATTCCGAACTATATAAACCTTGCGCATGAAAGCACTAACCTAGAAATAAATACAAGTTGCAGCAGCTGTGCGGAGATCACAGTTCTGTGTTATAATGTAAGTTTGTTCTGTTTGCCGAGTGACTTTTTAAGATCTGTAGTAGACTGTGACAAAGTCACGAAGTTGACTACAAACACATTTCTTGTTTTGAAGGTACACATCTAATTGCCACCTTTCACTTTTAAGCCAACGAATCTATCTGTACAGCCACCCTGAGATTGGAAAAAATAGCACCGTCTTGAGGATTGACAAAACATGCGCAGAAAAGGTCCAGAAAAAGGTTGCCAGTGCAGAAAAACTGTTAAAAACATATTAATTGCATAGATGTACTGGAGCCTTAGCATTTGTATCATTTACGACGTGCAGCAAATCAGACTAGGTACACTACATGTCTGCTAGCAGGTAAATCTGGAGCATACTAACTATCTCATTTATATGAACATCATTACATTATACTGGTTGACCAGCGTGTTTTAATAACACTTGCTAAGGACCACAATCTAGAAAACATGGCAAAAAAAACCACATTTATTTTTTCATTTTACGCAAAAGCAGAGGGCTTATCCATAAGAAATAACACGAACCCTTCATAATACTGTCAGTGATCCATTGCAACAGCCTAACACCAATTAAATGCAGTGATTATTGTGCATTATGTTATACTAGCCATAGAAACGTTGCATACAGGCCAAAAAGGAAACTCAAGCAAACACCTTTTGTTGATACGGCAGCGCTTACAAGTTTCTGGAAAAGAAGACCAATCCATTATATAGCCAGATTGACTTTACTAAACATGACCAGCAAGGTGTTAAAAAGGCCTAAGTGAGAAATCCGGCACATTTACTTCTTATTTTTCATTTTTTTTTTTTGCACATACAAATATATTTCAGCCGTTTTAACAAGTGACGAGCATGCCTCTGCACACTATTATAAGCTTTTGAGAAGTAAAAAAAAACATTGCATTAGACCATATACAGTTTGTTGTGCTGATTCTTAATATATTAAAGAAGAAGAAAAGCACCAGATTAATAGATCTACCAACGTTTTCGAGGTCATGGTATAAGAGACCTTTATAGGGCACTGCCAGGCCCTCACCTCTTTGTCATTTTCCTGCGGAGGACTACGTCTGTAGCTCATGTATTCAAAAGGTCATAAAAAAAACACCATCGGACGTTTATACTGACATGATTTGGCAAACGAATGTAATTTTTTTCTACAAATGTCAAAATGCAAAACAAATAAATTCATTTTCGAAGTCAGATCAGTCAAATCTTTTGTTTGCATAATGTGGAAAACAACCTGATCCTCAGACCCCTTGCGTTTGAGGCCCACCTTGCAAATTATTGCCAAACCCTGTCCATTTCCTAGGTCCTCACTTCTTCATGCCGTTCTCAATGGACCCACAACATTCAGTCTTTTTTTGTGGCATCGCCAATGGTCATATTTGTGTTCTCCCTTCCTTACCCTTCCTTCTCCCCCCCTATTGTCTTTATGACGGAGTTCACTCCCTCCACGTTCCCACCAATTGTTTTTCCCCCCCCCCTCGTATTTAAAACACCCCGGTCCCCATTTAAAACTACCACACAGCCCACCCAACCGGATGATTTTTATTCTTGACCCTGCCCCCCTTGTATTACATGCTTTTTTTATACGTTACTCGCACACTTCGAATACCAGCCAATGTGCATCATCCGTGGTCTTTTGTTTTCGCACGACTATTATGCTTAAAAATACTTACGTTAGCGTTGGGCTGGACTCTAGCCGCAACACCTAGCACCTGTAATTGAAAGACTAGCGGCACATAGTGGCGGAATACATGCAGTTACGGCGCCTGCGTCTGACCCCACGAGCCGCAGGAATCGCCCGCAACTCAATCGCCAACCCCTCTCTAATCATGAACGCTGTACGGAACATCTCTAATCCTCCACCTCACGACCGGCAGCACAGACCACAAGCCCCGTGCGGGCAAGCAATGCGTGAACATGCGTAAAAAAAAATCCCGGAGCCAGGCAGCAGGAAGACGCAACGAGCGTGAACTACGAGACGTGGACGACCTTTGAGATGACAGACCCGGGCATCTGCTGCCACAGAACACGCAAGCAGTTCACTGGGAAGTGTATGGGACTTCTCGAAGATCTCCAACTAGAAAGAAGCGCGTTTATGGAACGCTGTGCGCACCAGGGCACGGTTATTCCACTACGCCCCTCCATACTCAGATCAGCTGATCTTTGAGCCCAGACAACGCCCCGGTCCATAAAAACGGGGGGTGGGGGGGCGTGTTGCAACAACTCGCAAAACGTAAGCCCCCCCCCCCACCCCCCCCACCCCCCCACCCACCCACCCCAGTACTAGACACTTCCACCTCATCCCCACCCCTACCCTCTCACATGCCCGACCCTGGCAGGCTTGCTGCCCATATCCCTCGCCCTGCCAGCCCGCTAAACTGCTCTTCTTCCCACCCCCCTACGCCTCCTCCCTATCCTTGCATCACTGTCCTAGCTTCTACCCCCCCCCACCCCGCCTCCTCACTCATCCTGCAGCCCTGTCACTGCCTAGCACCTCTCCCTCTCCCTGCCAGCCCTATCAATGTTCCCCTCCCCTATCTGAACCCTGCAGCCCTGTCACTGCCCTCCCCCTATCTCACGCCACGCCCTCGTCATGACTCTCCTCTCCTCCAGACCCTGTCAGTAGCTATATGCTACCCCCCTCCTCCCTCTCCCTGCAGCCCCATGTCACTGCTTTCTCCCACCCCCTCCTCTCCCCATGCACAGACCTGTCAATGATGCTCCCCATCCTCCTATCCAACCACCACCAAACACTACACCAACCACCCCCAACTCAACTGCAGCACTGTAATGCTTGCCCACCTACCCCCACTCCTTCAACCCGTGCCAGCCCATAGTCACTGACTCCCCCCCTCTCCCTTCCAGCCCTGTCACGGCTACCCCTCTCCTGACAGACCCTAGTCACTGCTCCACCTCTTCTCTCTCCTCTCTCTCCCTTGCGCCCTGGCACATAGCCTACCCCTCTCACACTCCCCTGCCAGCCCTGTCACTGCTCCCCTTCTCCCTCCAGCCGTCATGCTTGCCTCCCCTCTTCCTGCAAAGCCCTTGTCACTGCTCTGCTGCCCCCTCCTCCCTCTAGCCCTGTCACTGCTTGATGCCACCTCCTACTCTCCCTGCGACACTGTCAGGTGCTTACCCCCCCTCCTCCCTCTCCCTGCAGCCTGTACTGCTGCTTGCCCCCCATCTCCCTCTCACCTGCAGCCCTGTCACTGCTGCCCCTTCCTCCAGCCTGTCACTGCTCCACTTCTCTCTACTCCATTGCAGCCTGGCAGGCCCCCCTCTCCTTTCCCTGCAGCCCTCTACTTGCTGCTCCCCTTCCCTCCAGCCCTGCCAGGTTGCTTGCATCACCCCCTCCTCCTTCACCTGCAGCCCCTTCCACTGCTTGCCCCCTCCCTCAGCCCTGTCACTGCTGCTACCCCTACTACCTTCACTGCTTGTCCCCCTCCCTCCTTCTCCTGACAGCCACTGTCAATATGCCTTGCTGCCACACTCCTCTTCTTCCCTGCAGCCCTGTATGTCTTTAGCCCCCTCCATACCCTCTACAAAACTGCACGACTCCCCTTTACGCTGTCACTGATTGCCCCTCCTCCCTCTCCCTGCACCCATGTTACTCTGTCCTTCCCTGAAGCCCTTCACTGTCCCCCTCCTCCCTCTCCCTGCAGCCCTGTCACTGTGCTACCCCCTCCTGCTTTCCTGCAGCCACTAGTCCACGCTTGCTGCCCCTCCTCACTTCTACCCTGCAGACCGTAACTGCCTAACCCCTCTCTCATTCTCCTGCCACAGCCCCTTCATCACTGCTTGACTCCCTCTCTCTCCAGCCTGTCACTGCTGCTACCCTCTACCTCTCACTGCTTGCTCCCCCTCCCTCATCTGCAGCCCTGTCACTTGCTCCCCCTCATGCTTCATCCTGCGCCTGCTCATGCCTTGCTCCCCCCTCCTGTCTGCCCTGCAGCCCTGTCAATGCTCCCCCTCCTTGACTGACAGCAGTTCTGGCCTCTTTGAATGAAGCAAAACAATCCAAGCTCTGAGACTCTCAGGCGCTGTGGTGGCCACACGGGCCCCACGGACAGATCGCGTTCACTTCAGAAGTTTCTGCTCAACGGCCTATGTTATAAGGGAGGCGTGGCAAGGCGGCTCCTTTGACAGTCCTGGAAAGCAAACAATTGCACAGTCTCTAGCACACTCACAATGCACCTTCGCCATGTCCTGCATCCATCGCTCGATGCATTGCCTTTCTTCGTGTATATAATGTACATTTATTTCAATGCATGAGAGGGTTACCCCCCCCCCCCTCCTCACTGCCTCCCCCCGCTCCCATTCCGTAGGCAGCTGCCAGCAGCTCTCCATCCCAAGTGCAATCGCCCGCGCGACCTTTACCCGCCCTTTTTATTGTGAGCTGCTACTCAGCTGATTCGCTCTGCAATAGCAACAGGACGGCGCGGCGTTATCCTGACAGATCCACTCAATGATCCTACCAAGATGCGCGGGCCCCGAGCTGCAGACTCTGCACCAACACCCAAGCCCAGCACGCGAAACACCATATACACAAACACCCGCCACTCACACACTCACTTCACACACACACACACCAAACTCTCAAAACTCTCAACTCTTACACACCCACCCACACACACACACACACACACACACACACACCACACACACCCACACTCCACAACTCTCAAACTCTATACACGCACACACCTCAATGACACAACACTATATCCTCACACACATACACACACACGCTCCACACACTCACACCCCCTCACACACAACAAACAAACACACACACACCTACACATTTTTACACCACACTCACAACTACACTTAACTCACACCGCACACCTCGCACACACACACCACACACACTCACACACACTCAGCCTCACAAACTACACACACCCTCATTACACACACCAACACCCTCAAGTCAACATACTAACTACTCACCGACACCCTCACTCGCACACACTCACAACCTCGACTCACACACTTGCACACACTCACATCCACTCACATACAATACTCACCACACACCACACACAACACCACACACACACACACACACACACACACACACAACACACACACACACAACAACTTACACACAGACCTCACACGCTAAACACACATAATCCCACACTACACACATACTCACAACACACTATACAGAAAACTCACACACAAACACAAAACACCTCCTTGCAACTGCACTGGGAAGTGTCGAGGTCCAAAAAGTGCCGATAACATAGTGAACGCGCCATGACGTAAAATGCCTCGGGGTTCTAGCCGGTCTAGTATGTTCAACCTGTCACTTCGCTAAAATATACACATTTATTAATTATTTCCAGCCAAATATAGTATTCAAAACCAACTATGTTAACAAGGAGCAGTGGACATATTAGAGATAGATAATAGGATGATTAACATGATCGATATTAATGGAAGGAGAGAGAGAGAGCGAGAGCAGAGAGAGACGAGAGTTTGTGATGCACTCACACGCGAACGAGGTAAATAATAATTACATAGAAAATAAATTTATTGGAAGGAACCTAAGGAATCAGCATATTATACCACAGTTTCTGTAACATCAATCAGAGCTAATATATACACAGCTATTGTTAATCTGTTAGTGCAATCTACTGTATTCTATCGTGCTCTAATAAAATGATAATACGTTTGATAATACAGAGAAAACACAAACTTTAAGCCACAGCGAGCGGTATGTGTGCCATATCTGTGAGGGGTGCTATGTCCTGTGCTATTACTGTTTCAAAGTCCCAGGTTAATATCAAGCATCCCAGCGTATATATCATGAAGTCCAGGTATATATCACTCTCCCAGGATATATCAATGACGTCCCAGTTATATATCACTTGTCACCAGGCTTATAATCACGATGTCCCAGGATCAATCCATATCAAAGTTGTCCAGGGATATATATCCTGACCGTTATACCGTTCCCAGGTATATCATCGATCGTTAGTCCCAGGTATAATCAGGTACAGGATATCACAAGTCCCAGTGTAATGTCAGGCTTGTCCCAGTTAATGTCACATGTCCCTAGTTATTATCACGTGTGTGTCCTAAGGTATATATCAAAGTCCCAGCGTTAGTATATCAACGAAAGTCCAGTGACTATATATCATGAAAGGTCCCAGGTATTATCACGACCCAGGGGACATATTCACGGACTATCCCAGGAATATATCACGAGATGAGTTCCCAGGTTATATACATGAAGTCCAGGTAATCTTTAACGAATGTCCCTGGTATATATCACAACAGTCCCGGAATACATCACAAGACCCAAGGTATATCTATTGCTGCCAGGTATTATCACATGTCCCAGGTATATTATCACTGGTTCATGTTATCTTTGTCCCAGGTATATAATCACGTGTCCCAAGGTATATATCATCGTGTCAATATCCGTCCAGCGTATATATCACGCCGGCCCACGAGTAATAGATCACAAGCTACAGGTACATGTCTAGGTATGCTCCCAGGTATTATAACGTGTCCCAGGTAATCATCACAAGTCCCAGCAGTATAGATTCACGACCGTTCCCAGGTATATATCACAACGCTCCCTGCAGTATATATCACAAGTCCACTAGGTATATATTACGAAGTTCCAGGTATTATCACGTAGACCCAGGTAATATCTAGTAGCAACCAGTACCGGTATAATCACAACAACGTACACAGGTACATATCCAAAGTCCAGTAGTATATCAGGTAGTATATCACGACGCCCACCTGTATAATATGAAGTCCAGGTACTATATATACATGTCCCTGGTATATATCCGAATCCCAGGGTTATATATCACGTTTCCAGGTAATAATCAAAGTCCCAGGTATATATCACGAAGACACAGGTATATATCATGTGTCCCAGAACTATATCAAGTGTCCCTGGTATATATCACGAAGTCCCAGGTATATATCACGAAGACCCAGGTATATATCATGTGTACCAGGTATATATCACGATCGTCCCATGTCATATATCATGAAGTCCCCGTATATATAAAGTCCCAGGTTTATGTCCATAGGATCATACTCGCGCGTATATATCACGAAGTCCCAGGTATATTTTCAGACTGTATCCCCGTCTTGCATGTGATATAAATCAGGGGTGTGTTATTGCATGGGCGATGTCCTTTCCACTTCATTAATGACAGTGTAACATATGGGAAGATGTGCACACTGACAATGGCTTATACATATCCAGATGCTCTCAGCTGTATGTTTTGATGCTCTCGGTGAGTGCTGATGTGTCAATCTGGGGAGATTTAGCAACATCTCCCAGTTGAAAAACTGGGGCAAAGAAGTGCCAGATTTAACAGAAAAATACCAGCAGAGGCAATAAGTCTGAGAATATTTTTTCCTCCACGTTTTACATTCAGGAGACTTTGATATATAACCAGCACTGACTTTTTTATGCAACACAAGGAACCTAATTTAGCACAAATATAACTTTTTCTCCCTACTCCCCTCAAACTGTGCTGGGGCTGGTGTGTGTGTGTGTGTTTCTGTGTTGTGTTGTCATGATGGTCTCTGGTGTGTGGTGTGTGTTGTGTTGTCGTGGTTATACATGATGTTCAATCGTTTCATATGTCAATACAGTACAAGTAATTTTAAAGCTAACAGTCAGCACTATAGATATAATATAGTAGAGGTATATAGATATAATGTAGAGAGAGATATATAGATATCGTATATAAAGAGATATGGAGGATATATAGAATATATAGGCTTAATATATAGAATAGACTATATATATATATATATATATATATATATATATATATTGTCTTCAAAAAATCAAGAAGCTGCTTCTTTATTTCGTAAAGTCATTGACTATAAAGTGACTAGTCTGACTTACTTTTCATTTTTTGGTGTGCTTGACTGTAACTTTAATATATGATAGGTGTATCTCAACCAGGAATGTATAGTCTTTAGCAGCCTTTACACTGCCTTATGTATATGGTCATCTCATTTTGCTAGCTTTGGACTTCCTGTTTCTACATACAGTCCAAGGACATTCATTGTAGAGACAGACACATGATAGATTTTATGTGCTAATATTAATTTATTTGTTTTGTACTATCATTTTATGGTTAGAAAAATAAGCAGCTCCACCTCGTTCAGCAATGATGTTAGTTAAAGCAAACTAAATACATGTTAAACCGGAAATATCAGTGACAACTGGACACAATATTAACACGATTTTACTAGTTCCATGGGGATTAAGGAAACATAAAGGATAACATTGTATTTAGATGCTACTCAAGTATCTTGATACATTAGAGGTACTTAGTATTTAAAACATGTAACGTCTGTAATACAGAACATGTATAAATGACTAGAAACATATTTTATTCCTGAAGGGACCAACTATTCTTAGCCAGATAAACCATCCCTTTATATATTAGTATAAACAGGTAGTAAATTCAAATAATTTATTTGGTAAAATTTTTATGTTTTTATCTAATTGGAACAACGTCTCCTAATATGATTACAAAACAAGTTGAATTTGGTGTGCTGAAAGTGAATCATTCTACAAAATAAGTTTTCCGATCTAACATGGTCAATGCATAGGCACTTTGATTTCTATTCCGGACACAATATCTGGTATATGCTTAAAATACGTTTCTCTAAATACAACAGTTGCAACATGTAAGTAATTATATTGAAGTTTCAAACGTTGGGTTCGGGTAGTTAAAAAACAAACACATTAATTATTATAATAGCAGTACTTTAGATCTGCACTTAAACATTATACATCTTATGGACAGCCCAAAAGTCCACGTCTGCTGTTATGTTCTTTTTAAATGAAATTTGACAGAGGTAGAACTTGGTCTATGGAGCTATGTATCTAACTGTATATATATATATTCATGATAGACAGATCATGAATCATTATGAATAGTCTATATATATTATTTTTCTATTTTTCTAGATAATATTTCAGCCGTGTCTCATAGTTTTTTAACAGTTGATGTATACATAATCATATATATTTACATCTCTGTGTATAAATATTTCAGGATCCCCTGTGTTTCTTCTTCAAGGGTTACAAACTTCAGACTTTTATAAGCATCAGTATTCAAATATTTCAATTATACCAATAACTAGTTGTTTTGAATGCAGTATAATGTATAGGCACTGTACTTTTAAATGCAATTAGCCTGTAAGCTTAATTAAAAAAAGGATTGCTTAATGTAACTAAAATGAAAGTTTAAAGCATAATAAAGCCCTCGTGTGTAACAGTTCCAAAAAGGTCTGGATTTTTTTCAGTATGAATTTTGAAACAAAATAGTTCCTCCCCATCTAACACTTTATTTTAAATATCTGTAACAGGTAAATAAAACAAACTGGGCGACTGCCAAAATGTTGGAGGAACTTAGAACAACTAAAGTCCCACCGATGAACGACCTGAACTGTCTTCTAAACTAGTTTTATTGCCATACAAAAAGTATGTGTGCTAGGTAGCACTCCACAACCAAATCCGTATGGAAAGTAAATGATATGGTGCATGGGAACAAGGGGTAACCTCTAACCCCCAAGCAAGTCAGTAATATATACAGGGGTTCCCAGCACACAATTGTGTGTGTGTTGTGTGCTGGGGACCCCTGTATATATTACTATTTTTTTGTCATTTTCTATCTAAGTTTCTTATAACACATACAACTCATTGTTTGGCTGCTAGATGGACAACTCCTGCATTTTTGTCCACTTAATAGGTGATACTAGATTTTTATACCTTTTTTAATTAAAAGGCAAATTTAAAGTAATTTACTTATATTACTAAAGAACCTACATATTGTGAATTTTCTTGTTGGATCTTCTGCACATTGCTAGTTTTCATTAGTTTATAGATCCAAATATATCTGTTACACCAATATTATATTTAGAATGTAAAGTTTGATACCTCAAATGTCTAGCTCAAGAAACTATTATACAAATACTTTTTTCCTACCTACCAATTTTTCCTACCTACCAATTGTCTAGCTCAAGAAACTATTATACAAATACTTTTTTTCCTACCTACCAATTTTTCCTACCTACCAATTCTCTTCAGAACAGGGACTCCTTTTCCTAAATGTTACTTTTATGTGTGAAGCACTTCTTCCCATGATGTGTTATTTGTATTATTTGTTATTTATATGATTGTCAAGTGTATTACTGCTGTGAAGCGCTATGTACATTAATGGCGCTATATAAATAAAGACATACATACATACATACATACATACATACATACATACATACATACATACATACATACATACAGTATGCAAATTAACTCACTGATTGTGTGCTGTAAATTCACATTAAACTGTGTGTTTGTAAGGCCTAAAAAAATCCTAAAATTCAGAAAATAAAATGTACTATTTATATGCTTAAGAAATGTTAGTTCACCCACATATTTGTGTGTTCAAATAATATGTTTCATTTGGGCCTAACCCCAGTTATTTAAATCCTATATTACACCTCACTGCTTGCAATGTAGAATGTTTTTGCTCATGGATATAAACATAGTTATTTAAACACAATTATTTTTGATTCATGAGAAAAAGTTTGTGGTACTGTGAAGATTAAAAATACTTGAATACGTTTTTGTTCAACTTTAACAGTTTAAAACCAGACATTAAAGTTGCCATCATGCTAATTTGATTACAATTCATGTTTGTTAGAGAAATCAGAAAGTAAACATGAAGATATATATATATATATATATTATATATTATATATATATATATATTATATATATATATATATATATATTATATATAAAATCATGTTTAGTTTCTGATTACTTTCTGATTTTACTTTCTGATTTCTCTATATACTGAGAATGTGGAAGTTGTAATTGTAAATTGATTCAAACAGACACAATTGCAGAAAAAGATAACACAGAAGGTACACGAATTAGGGAACGGAGAACACTGAACATTGTAGTAATTGATATGTGTAAATTGTTTTACTATAACCATAATCCTCCCACACACACGTGCAGTCGGATCTCATTTCACCGCTGTCATTTGCAGTATGGACAGTCTGACAAGATCACCAAGACATATAGGGTCTATACATGGACCTCTCCCAAATGTAAAACGTGAGCAGAAATGATGCAGAATTAAGTGCATCAAATGAATCAAAGGGGGGGGGGGGGGGTGT
>WSYH01016666.1:0-12805 GCA_036426205.1 Ascaphus truei
ATACAGACGCAGGCAGTTACAGTATTCTGAAACACCCTGCCATCAGACACATAAAAAGAGCAATTTGAAAGAGGGATAATTAACCTACCGTTGGTTACTTCAAGGTGCTCTGATCGTTTTCAGACCATTTCAGTACCATTTGTATTCACGGAAAAATGACATTTTCAAACAAAAACACCAAATATTGGAGTCTCCGTTGTATTTCTTGAATTTCTGCTCTGATAAAGAAATGCATTGGATCTGCTATAAAAAAAATATATATATATTCTTTTCGAGTCCTATTTAAAATGGCTACCTCCATTATGTTTCTGATGTCTCCATATTTTATCCTCTTCTGTCCTTTTGCTTTGTGTTGGTGTAATGAAGAAATTGTGATAATACATGTAGCCCCTCATACATACATACATACATACATACATACATACATACATACATACATACATACATACATACATACATACATATGTATCCAAGTACCCCTGGGCTACTAATTCTCTGGCCCCTTAGGCACTGTAAGTCCAAGTAAAGAGTGGGCACTGCTGGGAGCAAATCCTACAGGGCCTGGTTATGTCATTATATGTGTAACTGTGTTTCCTCCACCCAATCGCAGGTTGAGGCCATTACAGGGTGTGTGGTGCATATGTCTGCTGGCAACAGGAGGGCTGAGTCGTCCGCTGACGGTAGTGGGGACACAGGACCAGGCTTCTGGGGTTCATACCCCACATATCTCCTTAGCAGTGCAGCGCCTCCATCTGCCGTAGGCTCCAGGAACTGAAGGTGATCTCCCACGGTAGAACTTATTACCTCTCGCCCCTGAGAGCAGCGTGCAGGGCTCTGTACACTGTGTGCCCTCCCATAGGGGAACGGTGGGAGACTGTTCCCCTTACGCTATCAGAGAGTAAGGGAAGAGCTAGGACTGCTCCTGGTGCCCGCTGGCTGGGAATGTAGTCCAGGGACATCCTGAGGGTGCAGGCCATAGTTCTGCTGAGTGACTGCTGTGCTGCGTGCATAGTGAATAAAGAACTACTGTTTAATATGCTACTGTCCTGAGATTGAAATCTATTGGGAAGAAGGAGAAAGAGACTCTCAAGCAGAGATTTCCCCCCATATCCTGGGGGCTGCAAGAGATGGAGCCGCTGTCACAGTGAGTACGAGTCAGGTTATACCCCAGAAGCCTGTCCTGTTGCTATCCCCATCATGCAGGAGACTCATGGCTACTGTTTATCAGCAGGTATGCACCACACTACTTCCAGTAACCAGCGTAGCTTTTCCCATGATAGACCCTATCTGCGATTGGGGGGGGGAGGAACAGGGTAACATTTGGAGGCGCTGCTGAGATGCTGAGAACATCAGGATAGGCTTTCAGCGAAGCAGAACTGAAAGTTCATAATGTATGCTTCCAGAGCAAGTGCTGAGGAAGGTTGAAATCTAGGTGTACTCAGGAGACATGTTAACTTCGCAAAGCACGACCTAGGTTAGCCTTAAAAGAGTGAATAGATCTGGAGACAAGGCTATAGCTATTTTATTCAAACCTGAGGTGGGTAATCGGGATTCCATGAAGAAGGTGTACCTGGGTGTTCCAGTTGCCACTGAGGGAAGGATCTGCGAGGTACTGAAAGCCAATATTGGGAGATGTTCAGGTACTGCAGGGAGAAGCCCTACCACCAGAGTTTAATTGTTTTCATTAGCCTGTTTGTTTCTGTGGTGTATGTTGAGTGTTGTTTTAGTTTTATGTGTGAGTTTGTGGTCTGTCATTGTATTATTAGCAGTATACACTATGGTTATTTTTTGTGTTTGAGTTTACGTTACGTGACACCATCCATGGAATTTCCAAGCTGGTCTAGATCTATAAGATCCATCTCCCTACAAGGATTCCACGCTGTTAATTCATCAGTCTATTTGGACATTCATTTGGACTTTGTTTCTAAGGCGCCGGTTTGTATGTTTCTCCACACCTGTTTTCTGACCTGGTTTGGTCAGTTTCTCCTGGCAGCCTTGGCTCATTAGTATGAGTTCATGTTGCACCATTATATTATTTGAGGTGTAATTAGTATTGGTATAATTGTTTAATTAGCTTGGGCGCTTTTTCAACATCCCCCCTTTTTTTTTTGTACCCGAGCGGATCGCTTGTGCAAGGTTATCAGCTCAGAAACTGTATGTGATGTATATATGAATGATCGTATTTCTATTAGCTACCACCTTGAGCACATTACATTAATATGCAAAGCGTGAGGACAATGGATAAAAAAAAACTGTTTACTCTACACCCCATTGTTAACAAGTATTTTTGGGGTTCACCTGGAACAACAAACACCCCCTGTGTTTTTTACCTAACATTTCGACCCCAGGGGTAAACTCCAAAAATGTATCAGAGACACATTCCTTATCAGAGATCAAACCCTGGGAAACCTTTTGACCTGTCCACCAGAATAGCACAGTACATGATGGATTAGGCATCAATAGGAATTCTAAGCCATCACATGAGATTAAGACGAACACACTTTAGTTGAGTAGGATTTATTTTTCACAGCCAATCAGAAGCCTCCTACATGTCATGGAATGGGCAGAAAGTCACATATAAGGAGAGCAGGGGTCAGTCAGAGAGAAAGGTGAGAGAGAAAGAAGGGAGGTAGGAGACAGAAATACACATGTCATAGGAATTCCGAGAGACATCACTGCCAGTAATTATGATCATAAATCTTGTGCACTTGCAAATCTGTAAATACCTGTGTTTTATATCAATTTATGTTTAGATACTGTAGGATGAATTGTTTTGTTTTATTAGGCCTGCAATAAGTACAAAGCTTATAAGGAAGTATAATTTAGTATGACCGTGTATTATTCTTATTTTGTTTGCTGTTCTAATACATTTCTGTTTATTTGATTGCAGCTATTTTATTGTGTCTAAAATCCTCAAACCAGGATATTCATGTATAAATGTGTATCCTATTGGGAATCCATATTTACATATCTATTCTATTTCCTTGAGTAAGAGTTTTGCTAGTATTATTTTATTCATTCTTATAAGCCAGAGATACTTTTATAGATGGATAAGTAATAAATGCATCTGTATTTCTATTTCTGGATAAGGCTAAACATATAGGGGCCTATGCAGAGAGCAGCGCTATTTCGAAATTCGAACAAGGACAAGTATAATGTAATAAATACATTTGTCAAAAACGAATGTTGTTCTGACTAGGAATTTATTAAATGTATTTTCCCATATTTTTAATATAAAGTCTTTTATTCTCTGATCGCACTATGGTCAGTTCTCTTGCTTATTCCCGCATTAAGGTGTTTACCTATATGGAGAAGTCTGGCATGACGCCATAAAGATACCTTTACATACAGTACACTATACAAGAGAGAAATTTGGGAGTACATAATTCACCAGAATTTGAAGATAAGAAGCACTTTAATTGAAAGCAGACATATTGCACTATATTCTGTGTGTTTTGTCTTTCCATAGCTGTATCTGCGCTCCCCAAAACACCTGGAACCCGGTCATCTTTCTAGAGCCCTAGGAGAAATAAAGGTAACCCTCCTTCTCTACTGTATGTAGCACTCTATCCCTGTGAACACAGAAGCTACAGTACTACTGCTGTATGTAACTGTATGGCTTGCAGGAGCCTAAATCTCCGCACTAAGAGCCTGGGGTACATATGTATATTCGCAATCTCGTGGTGCAACGCCTCCACCTGAGAGGGATCCCGACATAGCGGGAGTGGCCCCTCACAGGACACAACCCAATAACACACAGTTGATATATTGAAGCAAGAATAAACTTTACTGTACATATATCTTATACTCTATAAGTCCCACCAGTCATTCACTCCCACTTGTGAGTGTATACCCCTTGCCCACCCCTGTGTATACCATGTCCACAGTATATCCCTTGTCCCATCGTCAGTGCTGCCACTATGTGTGAGTACTCAGTAGTTGGTGCACTTGTAACAATAAACATACATAAGGAGGCAAAGAGTCCTCCTAGAAGATCCTCATTACTGGATTATTGTAACAATACCTGCTCAGTGCGGAGGCACCTGGGCATTCAAAGGTTCTTTGAAAAGGATCCGACGACCTCCTGGGCGACATCCGGTTCCACCAGCATGATTATTGGTCAGGGCAGTCCACTTGAGTATAGTAGGACTGATCCCAAGCCTCTTAGTGGGATGAGCAGCGTCCGCTGTGTCCCTGACTGTCACTGTATATACACTAAGGAGCAGAGTCCCTAACTTAGGGCCTGTCCCTGAAACACCACAACCTATATGTGTGGTTCAGGGCCTAACTGGGGCCTAGGGGGCTGCTGGCCTAATGCAGTGGATCACTGACCCCTGCACCCTCACCTCCCTAGGAGGGAAGGGGGGGGGGATAGGAGGGAAGGGGGAGAGGGATAGGAAGGAAGGGGGAGAGGGATAGGAGGGAAGGGGGAGAGGGAGGGGGGAGGAGGGGGGAGAGGGATAGGAGGGAAGGGGGAGAGGAATAGGAGAGAAGGAGGACAGGGATAGGAGAGAAGGGGAGAGAGGGATAGGAGGGAAGGGGAGAGGGATATGAGGGAAGGGGAAAGGGATAGGAGGGGAGAGGGATAGGACGGGAGAGGGAGGGGAGGGGGGGGGGGGGGGAGGGGTAGGAGGGAAGGGGGAGAGGGATAGGGGGGAAGGGGGTAGAGAGATAGGAGGGGAGAGGGATAGGAGGGAAGGGGGCAGAGGGATAGGAGGGAAGGGGGAGAGGGATAGGAGGGAAGGGGGAGATGGATAGGAGGGAAGGGGGCGAGGGATAGGAGGGAAGGGGAGAGGGATAGGAGGGAAGGGGAGAGGGATAGGAGGGAAGGGGGAGAGAGATAGGAGGGGAGAGGGATAGGAGGGAAGGGGGGAGAAGGATAGGAGGGAAGGGGGAGAGGGATAGGAAGGAAGGGGGAGAGGGATAGGAAGGAAGGGGGAGACGGATAGGAAGGAAGGGGGAGAGGGATAGGAAGAAAGGGGGAGAGGGATAGGAGGAAGGGGGAGAGGGATAGGAGGCAAGGGGGAGAGGGATAGGAGGGGAGAGGGTTAGGAGGGATAGGAGGGAAGGGGGAGAGGAAGAGGGATAGGAGGGAAGGGGGAGAGATAGATTGGAGGGAAGGGGAGAGAGAGACATACACACACACACAGATACATACATATACACACACACACACACACACACATATACACACACACACACACACACACAGAGATACACACACAGCTCCTTATGCACGTGCAGCTCACACACAGATTTGACAGGAGGAGGGGGCGTGATCTCTCTGCATGGAGGGGTGGGGGAGGCGTGATCTCTCTGCACAGAGGGGAGGGGGGGTGTGATCTCTCTGCATGGAGGGGAGGGGGGGCTGTGATCGCAACTATGCTATTTGCTGAACACAGAAGACCCCGCCGGCATCTGCAGCATATCTCTCTGCATGAGGGGGAGGAAGGGGGCCATGATCGCAGACATGTTTGCTGCACACAGAAAACCCAGCAGGCATCTACAGCAGCGCCCCCGACAGCTAGGGGCCAATCGTGTTTTAATGTTCGAGGCTTTAGTAAAAATAATATTAGGTCTAGCCGGAAGACATTGTGCTAATGTGTTTCACATAGAAGAATTGGCCAATGCTTATTTAAAATCTGGCGGATGTTTGGTGCCATTTCATTATATTGTGTAACAAAGGCCAGACCACCATTCAGCTCTTTGTTTTTCGGTGAATTTTTACTCTTATATTCCAAAGGGGTGTTCCTCTCTATTTTATCTACCTGCAGAGATGCCTCCACAAGTAGATTCTCAGGATATTTTCTAACATGAAATTTTTCCTTCAGTTCATTCGCCTGAATGGCAAACTCCTCCTGATTGGCGCAGTTGCGCTTAAGGCGGATGAGCTGTCCCTTTGGAATATTACGTATCCAGCCAGGATTATGCTGGCTGTCCGCCCTAAGGTAATTGTTCGCCTGAACCGATTTAAAATAAGTTTTAGTCTGTATCTTATTATTACTTATAGATATATTTAAGTCCAAAAATTCTATGTGTTGTTTATTATGATTAAAAGTGAAAGAAAGATCCCTATCATTACTATTGAGATAATCAAAAAACAAATCTAACTGTTCCTGGCTACCAGACCAAACAAAAATAACATCATCTATGAAACAGCACCAGAGCACCAGGTGTGCCCTGAGAGGACAGTTGTTCCAAACATAATCTTCTTCCCAACTGTTCATAAATAAATTAGCATAACTCGGAGCAAACCTGGTGCCTATCGCCGTGCCACATATCTGTAAAAAAAATTGTGAATTGAATTGAAAATAACTATGGGTTAAAATAAACCGGATACTATCTAACAAAAATATTTTTTTTCCCAGTACATTGATTGTAAGACGCAGTCCTATTTCAGCCATGTGAAATTGGGAAAAAAAGTGCGACTTACAATCGAGGAAATACGGTAGTCTCATTCCTTCACCCTTGTTTCCAGTGATTATGGAGAATTCCATGGCTCATGATCCACAACCCACTAATTGACTGGAAGACCAAGACACTCACACGTTTCACTCGGAGCACTGCCAGCTAGCCTGCCTACCTAAAACTCCTATACCAGAGTGTGTGGGAATACATAAGATTTCCTCGTCCCAATAAAATCAACTGCCATCTCCATACTCTGAGTTTTTGAATGTGTGTGACAAGAAGAACGCGGATATGCTTCCCCCATATCATTCTTACAACTGCCCCATTGAATTGTTCTCTGTTCCTGGCAGACTTCGCCTACATTGCACTGAAGCGCCTATGCTGAAGCGTCTACACTGAAGCCATCAGTGTTCCTGTGGCCTGTCTGCATACCCTGCTTCCAGAGGCCTTCCCGACTTCCAGTCCCTGTCACCATCCAGAGGCCATCCCTTGCACTGAAGCTTACCGCTGACGCACCTACGCTGAAGCTCTTCACTAAAGTCTTCCTGATGCTGACCCCAGCATGTGACCTCGACCATCCTCCTTTGCTGCCTGCCTTGACCCAGCCTGTGACCTTGACCTATGCTCCTGTGCTACCTACCCTGGCCCCGGCTTGGAATACAATTACTCTGACTTCTCCAATCCTGACCCGGCTACGCACGAACACGGAATACACAATCCGGGCCCGGGTTCGTGGTCTAAGGTCAGTGTTTACTTATCCCCACCTCAGCCCCATGGTCCGGTTCTGGTTTGTGGTAAGCATGAACGTTACACTCACACAGTGGGTGGGTTGGCTCTTGTGGACACCAGGGAGGTTGCGTGCCCAGGGGCACCTCAGTACTATGGGGAAATTCCATCAGGGGTGGACACTATGGTTGTAAGGCACGGTGGGGCTATGGACGTGCAAGGTCTATATTGTATGTGGGTTAATAATATAACTAGTTTTACCTTTGTTCAGTAAACTGTTATTAAATACAAGTGTGCGATCCTTCACAGGTGGAGGCGCTGCAACCAGACGGCTCAGGTACACCTTGGGCTCCCAGCAGCGGAGGTTCAGGCCTCCTGTGAGCCACAGGTAAAGCACCACACACTCAGTACCCGCCATATTTCCCATAGGGTGGGGGGGAAACAGTGCTACATTAACGTAAGATTTTTTAGATTGAATACAAAATATTATAATGTGAAAAACAGTTACAGAGATGCTGAAGAACTAAAGATCTAGTCTGAGTTTTAGCTGTAGTTCTAGCATACATTTTGTACCCACTTGTAATTCAAATACTGAAATTATGTTTATTCAAATACTGAAAGAATACATGAAGAACAGGGTGAAACTTTTCCCATGGATTGACTTGTTTATAAAATTTCCTTGGGGAACAATTCAATCAAATGTTTCTGTTATGCTTGCTTCTATTTTTTGTACAGTATATAACTTGCCATAATTCAAATTCCATTAATATTTTGATAAAACATGGTTTACTGAATGTTTACAGAATATTATACACATTTATACATTTCAAATGAAATGCAGAGTGCAAAGATGTCCAGGAAAAAAATGATAACCAAATATCCTGTCATAAAAGCACTCTTATACATAAATCAAAATCTGCTCATTCTTGGTACATTTACAAAAGGACTAAATTGATTCCCTAAATACAGTAGTATTTTCTTATCAACATAAACTAATTCGAAGCATAGAGATACAGATACTCCGTGGGGAAATGAAAACAATGATTGCGAGGAACCTTTGGGAGGCCAGTTTGAAACTCATAAGAGCAGTAATATATTTTCAGAGAATGCCAAATTGCACAAAGTCAAATGCATTGACACGTAAGATTTTTTTTGTTAACAAATCCTGCTCTTAAAAATAACAGGGCGGTGTCTATTAACCCCTTCAGTGCTTGAGCATCCTGCCTCCACCGTGACCACAGCATCTCCTACACTAGCACTCACACAGTCACCTCCTCCTCGATTCCTCCTTCTAGTTAAGTACATTTTTAGTTTACGATCAGCATTCCACAATTTACAAAGTCTATAAAATGAGCAAACTGCCAAGGTGCTACACTTAATGATGTACGCTGTATGTCTATAGGGCACTGATTGAAAACATATTTTTTTTTTTATCTGGACAGGATTATACACTATTCATTTAAAACCCTCTTCATGTTCTTCACAAGACACAAGACAAATGTTGACATTTATTAGGTATCAAACTGGAAATAACTTTAAACATAACTATACAATAAATAAAATATATATGAATGTTACAGGGATTATGGTTGACCTATGAGTAAGGTTGTGTGAAGTCTTTCAAAACTGCTAAAACATTGTAGCATATTTTAAAACATTGCTGACCTAATCTCTACCAGATGAACTGCATTTTATGCTCTCCAAATGAAATACTGTTGGAAGAAAATAATTGTATAAACATTTCCAATAAACCATTTTAAATACTAAAAAAATAGCTTGGTTACTCAGGGGGTCATTCACTAAGCAGCGAAAAATTGCATTCACCAGGGGTTTGACCTCGCATTGTTTTGTGCGTGTTGCCCTCGCAGTATCCCTGGTGAATCACTGCGAAAGCAACATTTCAAAACATGGCGATTAGCAGGTGGCGAGACAGTCTGCCTGCCGATAAGCTGCCGATACGCTGTCCCCTGCCGAGATGTGTCTTCAGCAGAGAGAGATCCACCACTCTCTCGGCGCAAACCTCGGCCCAAATAAAAATATTTGTAATAAAATGTTATTCCTAGTGTACATGTGCAGGGGGGTCTCCGGAGCTGAACCGCATTGGTTTCAGGTCCGGGGACCCCCTGCTTCCCGAGATACAGGCCCCGTTATGAGGTGCCGGTATCTCTCTGCATTTAAATGTCCAGATCACATGACCGCGGGATGTAAACAAAGCAGAGGGATACCGGCATCCCATAAAGGGGCCTGTATCTCGGGAAGCAGGGGGTCCCCGGACCTAAAACCAAAGCGGTTCAGCTCCGGAGACCCTCTGCACATCTACACTATGAGTAAAACACCCAAATCAATAAACAATAATTCATTACCATAGCGGCTATCCGCTATGGTAATGAAGCAGCATTAATGTATTTTTAATAATAGTGTACGGGAGCAGGGGATCCCCTGAGCTGAACCGCATTGATTTCTGTCTCAGAGGCCCCCTGCTTCCCGAATTACAGGCCCCGGTATGGGGCATTGGGTGCCAGTGTCGCCACCATCTTTATAGCGTCCAAGACGCGACATGTCCGATATAAAGATGGTGGCGACACTGGCACCAATGCCCCAAACCGGGGCCTGTAACTCGGTAAGCAGGGGGTCTCCTGAGCTGAACCGCATTGATTTCTGGCTCAGGGACCCCCTGCTTACCTGCTCCCGCACAATATTATTAAAATACATTAATGCTGCTTCATTACCATAGCGGTTAATACCGCTACGGTCATGAAGGGGTTAAGCCCTCCCGCTACCCTCCCGCAAGGCCTAAACACCCACAGTTGGGGCTAATACCCACTTCACCCACTCCCGCTACCCACAATAAAAACAATACACATTACAGCCCCACAATAAAAATAAATAAATATATATCTCTCAAACCAACAACCCCTATACCCCCCTAACATACAGTACATATATGCACAGCAATGATACTATAGGCCAGCGACGGCCCTCGGGTCTGCGGTACCAATTCTGGGCCCTCCAAAAATAAATAAAAAACACATAAATACTTTTAAATAAAACCCCCCCCCCCCCCCCCCCGTAACACATACAGTATAGTAATGGGCAAAATTACTATTATCCACATATGGATAATAGTGCATTTGCCCATGTCAAATACATGAAGCACAATAAATACAATAAATACATATTGCACTCACCCATGTCCGGCTGCCTCGATGAAGGTCATCCTCATCTTCATGCCAGTCCATGCCCCCCTCCGATGTTGAAAAACATAAACAAGAATAACAAAAGCCAATGTAATGTCCCCTAACCCATTAATAACGTTAGCGGTCATTTACCGCTATAGTTATTAAGGGGTTAACCCACCCACCACTCAGGAGGCATATACACCCTCCCCCACTACCCACCCCATGAGGCCAACCACCCTCAACCACTACACACTAGGAGGCCTACCCACCCTGACAAGGGGACAATACCCCCTTCCCCCACCTCCGCTAGCCACAATAATCATAACTATATTTAATAAACAATGCATAACCCACCCCCTGTGCCCCCCCATAAATACATGGTTTATTCTTTTACATACAGGGTTAATACCCCAGGCTCACTGGAGTCCCCAGTGTTCCTGACGGGTGTCCGCAGGCCCCACAGTGGCCCAGCAAACTGTTTCACACAGAGTCTGGAGGCCTACGGGTGGTCCCCACCAGGCACCGTGGTCCACCAGGTGGTCTCCGCGGGTCACCGTGGGCCCAAAATGGGGTCTCAACGGGTAGTCCCGCGGGTGTCTGGGGGCCCCAGGTCAGCCCCACAGGTGTCTGAGAGTCCTCGGGTGGTTCCCACGGGGGTCTGGGGGCCCTCGGGTGGTCCTTACGGGTCCACGGGGCCCCCAGAGATATGGCCCCCCCCTGTTATGCCTTGTGATGTACCATAGCAGGATACACAGCTATTACCCTATATTGACCTACATCTATGTGGTAATTCCTTTTACTTGAAATGCACAGTCTACTACCTTCCATACAAGTACTGTAAATTCCAATACATGTGTATATACGCATGTGCATGTTGCTAGACATTAGCCCACCACCGTTGACTCCGTGAGGATTTTAATATCCAGTATGTGTGTATGTTTTATTTTTCCCATAGTTGTTTATTTGCGTCGGTCATTGAATTAATAAAATTTTATTATTTTTGATTTTATCTGCTGCCTGTAGGTTTGTGGCAGGAGGCTATATACCTCCCCTTTTGGTCCTAGTGATTGCACTTATGTTCATCACCCCATACATACCTTTGTATGATGACTTCTGAGTGCTATTGTTAGGGCTTACAGTGACTTTCTCTAGTCATTTGTTCAAGTGTTTTCAGTGTATTGTTTCTCCCTAAGCACCGAAGGTTTTAATTCTCACCACTAGGTGAGCGACTAGTCACTCTATTTGTGCCTGTCTGCAAACCCTGTTTTCAGAGGCATTCATGACTTCCAGTCCCTGTCCTCCATTCAGAGGCCATCCCTTGCGCTGTAGCGCCTACGCTGAAGCGCCTAAACTGAAGCTTGATGGACGTACGTCTTTTCTTGATGGACATACGTCTTTTCTTGATGGACGTACATCTTTTTTCAACCTCATCTACTATGTAACTATGAAGCTCTTCACTAAAGACTTCCTGATGCTGACCCCAGCCTGTGACCTTGACCTATGCTCCTGTGCCTCCTGCCCTAACCCCAGCTTGGATACCATTTACTCTGCCTTCTCAAACCCTGACCCGGGTACGCACGACCACGGAATACGCAATCCGGACCCGGCTTTGTGGTCTAAGGTTTGTGTTTACCTATCCCCACCTCAGCCCCACGGTTCGGTCCTTGTTTGTGGTGAGCACAAACGTTACATAATGTGAGTAACAATCTAAATATACATTTGAATAATTGTTTGCTGCAAAGTTGCAATGTTTGCCATAGGGGTTTGAATGAGTGGTGCAAGGTGTGCTGGTTTTCAGAGGTCTCCACCAACATTCTGCAAATAATGCAAGGCTTTTGAGTAGTCCAGGGTAGGGTTTGGCGAAACAGTCCAAATGAGTTTCCTGGAATTCCGCAGATCGTTTAGACCAAATTCATCCCCCCACTAAAATATGTGTGTGGGTTTGGTACTAAAAAATCCAAATGGATTAATTCAAATCTGTCATTGAATACAATCCGGACGGATTTTTAAGAATCCAAACACGCGAGGGAGAGACTTTCAAATTTAACAAGTGTCACCAGTTGTATATATAGACCCTCTCTCTCTGAATCGCCAATAGATTTTATCTGTGGACCAAAGGAACCGGACGATCTCTATTCCAGGGCGTATGATTACATTGTGTGTGGATGTAGAGAGGGTGAACTCACATACTCAGCGGGAAGCTTCCACGAGTGCAGGTAGTTGGTAGTGCCAACAATGCGGGCGTAGTTTGCAGAAAGTGGAAAAAACAATGGCACTCCAGTGGACTTTGAATATATTTATAAAAGGTGATATGTAACACGGCTCGACGTTTCGGTCTTAACGTGGACCTTTGTCAAGATGACCTCTTGACAAAGATCCACATTAGGACCAAAACGTTGATTCGTGTTACATATCACCTTTTATAAATATATTCAAAGTCCACTGGAGTGCCATTTTTCCCCCCACTTTCTGCATACATTGTGTGTGGGCCT
>WSYH01016668.1:0-12803 GCA_036426205.1 Ascaphus truei
GTAGCTGTCCACCTGGATAATTATACAGTTGGCAAACTCCTAGCAAGAGAGTCTCTTTTGGTTCCTTAATCACCAGGACTCCACCGGTCAGCTCATAGACTTTACAAATTTCTTCCATAGTGAATAGGATGAAGCAGGATGAAGCAGCTCTGCATACATGTCAATGCTGTTAGAGTACACGTGCAATCTGGCTCTTCACATCCTGTTTGCTCTGTTTGGGCACACCCAGCTCCTCCCCCTGGTGAACACAATAGTCCAATCAGGAGCAAGGAAGGGGTTGTAGTTTCGGCAGTTCGCGCTGTTTTCTTGTAAACTGTAGCAGCAAAAGCTTGCAACTGCAAGAATCTTTTGCAAAACACAATGCGGCTTCCATGGTATCATCGGGAACCGCAATTTTGGAGTGCTAAACAGTACATGCGTAACTCCCTTTGTTTCTTCAGGAGCCACGCACGTTCTTCTTCTGTACTTGATAACAATATGTGCCACGCTCCCTGGTGGCGCCTCGGGGAATGCCCCACTGTTCAGCTCATCAGTACTGCGATGAGAGGGTGCACAGGAATCCCTGGTGACGCCTCAGAGGCCCTGTCCCCAAACTGCTTTTAACAAGGGTTCAGGAGGTGCCCATTTATTGCCCCTGTATTTATGTATCTCCATATAGATATATATATATATATACATACAGGGACAATAAATGATTGTACTGCAAATGCTTGCTTTGATGCTAACAGTTTATAACATGAAACATGGAACATTAAACATGGAAAACAAGCATAAATATACACAGTGTAAATACAAAGTAAATAATGAGCACACTCACACTAAAAATTAATTCTTCTTGCCCAGCATCAGCCGCAAGGTTTGATCCGGCGAAATCCCTTCCTCCGTTGGTGTTCTCACTGGCGCGTCCGGCAGTGGAACCGGAAGGGAGGATCTACACCGGATGTCCTGCGGTCGGCTGGGTCCCTCTCTCAATGGGCTCTGGCAGGGAACAACGCGTTTCGCAGTAAGCTTCGTCAGGAACCTGTTCCATGTTTCATGTTATAAACTGTTACCATTAAAGACCTGTTTATTTTGCTAATTCTGGTTTCTGTATACTTTGGTCTATGGGGACGGGGAAAGAGCCACTCACACACCACACCCACTGGGGATTGTTTGCTGAGAAGTACCTACATAACCTAAGCAGGCTGACATCACCCACTGAGGGAACGAACTCACATTAGGCCGTGTGAGTTTTTGTTTATTGTTACTCCACTATAGGAGTTTACATTTACCAACCACAGTCAGCGTTGAGGGTGAAGTCTCACACAAGCCCGTGTGAGTCATTGAAACTATTTGTTCACGTTTCATTTATTATATATCTAGTGGCAATCCACTATCACCCCACCCTTCAATTCCCCTCCTCCTCCCCTCCCCCCCCTCGTTCCCCACACATGTGGATGTATGCACTAATACTGTGTTTTATTATCTTTTATTCCATCTTTTATTGAATTCCACTCCGTTCCATCAACACCGTGAGGTCCATGAGTTTGCGCTGACCATCTCCATACTTCTATTGCAACGCTAAGAAGGACTCGGGGTTCCCTTCTTCAAGGTCAAGCAGCAGCCAAAAATCAACAACAAGGGCCAGTATACATTTTTTATACTCTTTTACACGACAACACAATTTTTTACATCTTTTAATTTTTTAATATATCTTAGGCGTTGAAACATCCTCTAGCCGCACATTCCAGGGAGCGCCCCAGTTCAAACATACACCTGGGAAGGGTGGTTAGGCTTCCTGGGTGGGTATCGGGGCAGGGTGGGTTAACCCCTTAATTACTTTTGCGGTTATTAACCAATAAGGTAATTAAGGGCTTAGGGGACATTACAATGTATTTGCAATGTATTTTTGTGGCAACGGAGGACTGTATCTTGACGTAAACATCCATCATATTGCTGTGGTAAGTAGAACTGTATTTATTTACTTTATTTATGCTGCTTTATGTGTTTAATAATGGGCAAATAATCTATTATCCATATCTGGATAATAATTATTTTGCACAATAATGTACTGTATGGGTTTGTTGGTGGTGGTGTATGGGGGGAGGTATTGATTTATTTAAATATAGGACATGTTTTATTTTTTTTACATACAGGTGTGGTACCTTTGGTCTGCGGGGACCTATGGAGACCACCTGAGGACCCCCAGAGGTCCACGGGTACCACCTGCGGACCCACGGGGGACCCCTGTGGGGAAGAACAGGGGGCCCCACAGCTGTGGGGGCCCCACAGACCCACAGGGACCACCCAAGGGCCCCAATACACCCATGGGAACCACCTGAGACACTTGTGGGGATGACCCAGGGACCCCCAGACACCCGCAGGCCCACCCGTGGAGTCCATTGTGTCCGACGGTGACCCACGGGGCCTCCTGGAGGCCCACGGTGCCTAGCAGGGACCACCCGGAGACCCCCAGACCCTGTGGGCACCCCCCTCTGGTGCACTGTGGGGCCTGCAGACACCCATTGGGACCACCGGGGACTACAGTAGGCCTCGGGTATTAACCCTGTACGTAAAATAATAAATATGTTATGATGGGCGCGGGGGGGGGCACAGGTGGTGGGTGGGTTATGTATTAATGTTTATTAAATATGGTAATGTTTATTGTGGGGCCTAGGAAGTGGGTAGTGGGGCTGTTCTGTATAGTGTTTTTATCGTGGGTAGTGGGGGTAGGTGAAGGGGGTATTGTCCCCAAGGGTGGGTGGGTAGGCCTCCCTGGTGGGTAGTGGGTGAGGGTGGTTAGGCCTCCCGGGTGGGTAATGGGTGAGGGTGGGTTAACCCCTTAATTACTCTAGTGGTTACCAACCGCTAAGGTGATTAAGGGTTAGGGGACAATAGATTGTCTCTTTTTATTCTTGTGTATTTTTTGCAGCACCGGAGAGCAGGGACGGGGTGAGGAGGTTTTATTTTATTTCTGCTGCTTCTTGTATTTGAAATGGGCTAATGCATTATTATCCATATATGGATAATAGTAATTTTGCCCATTACTGTATGTGTTAGTGTGCGGTGGAGGGTGTATTTATTTTAAAGTATTTATGTATTTTTAAATTATTTTTGGGGGGCACAAAATTGGTACTGCAAGCAAGCGGGGACCCCCGGACACCTGCGGAGACCACCCGAGGGCCACCGCCTGCCTGTCGTATAATTCCTGTGCCTCCCAAACATTTAAGATATGTTATGTATGTTAGGGCATTTAGGGGTTGTTGGGGGCACAAGGGGTGGATTTGTTGTGTATTGCAATGTTTTTTGGGGGCAATTGAAATGTAGGCCATGTTTTATTTTTTTTAAATACAGTCTTGGTACCGGCCGAGGGCACCTGGACACCCACGGGGCCCACCCGAGGACCCCGGACACCCATGGGTACCACCTGAGGCCCCACGGGGGACAGCCACGGGGAAGAACCGGGGGCCCCAGATACCCGTGGAAACCACCCGAGGGCCGCCAGACACTCGTGGGAGTCACCCGAGGGCCCCCAGAAACCTGTGGGGATGATCTGGAGACCCCCAGACATCCGCGGGACCACCTGGAGGACACAGAGCCTAGCGGGGACCACCCAAAGGACCCCAGACACAATCATGTGTGTAAAATAAATATTTGTTTTATGTGGGGGCACAGGGGTTGGGTGGGTTGTGTATTGGTGTTTATTAAATATTGTAATGGTTTATTGGGGGCCTAAGAGGTGGGTAGTGGGGCTGTTGTGTGTATTTTTTTATTGTGGGTAGCGGAGGTGGATGAAGGGGGTTTTATCCCCAAGGATGGGTGTTTAGACCTACCGGGAGGGTAGTGGGAGAGGGTGGGTTAACTCCTTTATTACTATAGCAGTTACTGACTGCTAAGGTGATTAAGGGGTTAGGGGACATTAGATTGTCTTTTTTTATTCTTCTGTATTGTTTGTAGCAATGGAGGACAGGGGCGGTGATGAGGATGAGTACGGCCTTCATCGTGGTAGCCTGGCAGGGGGAGTGCAAGATTTATTTACATTATTTATGCCTGTAAATGTTTTATTTTAAATGGGCAAATGCACTACTATCCATATCTGGATAATAGTAATTTTTCCCATTACTGTACTTTAGGTGTTAGGGGGCGGGGGTGGGGGAGGGGGGTGTATTTATTTAAAAGTATTATTTATTTTTTTGGGGCACACCATTGGTACCGCAGGCCAGCGGTTATCCCAGGACCACTGCGGTGATCACCCGAGGGCCACGGAGTCCCGCGGGATCACCTGGGAACTCCCGCTGGCCAGTTGTATGGATGGTGTGTCTGAAATAAGGTAAACAAACATTTTTTGTCTATCTCCAGCTTCTATTGCGCCTGCCTTTAGCTGGCGCGTTTTTCTGGCGTGCTTTTAAAGCATGATTGACTTTTCGGCGCATAGAGAATCCCGCCGACTGAACGGACTTGCTTTGCTCACAGGGCTGGAAAAACGCCTTTTAAGGCCGATAAAGCGCTGTTATCATGCTTAGTGCATCACCCCTATTCATTACATTTTTCTGCTATTGAGGCTCTTAAGGATAATGTTAGGGGTGGCAATAGTAACTTGTATTTGCTGCGCAGGGAGCAATTGTGGATTTACAGACTCAAAACCAAACATCTATTGGGTTTCAATGATGTGGTGGATATTACAACTTTCCTCAGAAAATTATCCTATATTTTATTGGTGTAACGGGTATTCCCCCCCCCCAATCGCAGATCTGATGTGGGTGCAAGGAACATACGGTGTTACCATAGGTGTGGTGCATTACCTGTTGGCTCGCAGGAGCGCTGAGCTTCCGCCACGGGGAACCTGGGGCAATTATACTAGGGGTAACCACTTACTCAATTCAGCGCCTCCACCTGCGATGGCTCCCACCAGAGGGGGAGTGGTTCCTCGCAGGACAATACAATAATCACATACACGGGAATATATATATTAACGAGTGACTTTACTAACAAGCAATATAACATATCACGCAATACCTTTATATAACCTGTGTCCCTCTCTAGAGGAGACACCTACGGCGTCGCGCAGGACGCTTCCCCAACATCAGGTGATCCCACCCAGTGTCCCGAGAATCCCACCCAATGTCCCGCACTCTTGGAGAGAACGTGGGTGACTGCGCAGTCACAGTTACACTAAGGGGCCCGTTGGTGCACTTATGACTGTATGGTACCTGCCGAGCACTCCGGTACTCGGATCAGCAACTGGCTTCGCAAAGGGTCAGACGTGTGATGAATCCGTCTGATCCTCCAACCGAACTCCTTTGTACGCAGACCGCCAGGGCGGTCTCCCTCTGGAATAGTCTCTGCGGACCCCAACGTGGGTCCGAACCGCTTTACAGGAACCGCAGCGTCCGCTGAGTCCCTAACTAACACTTGGTACTAACGTGACAGGAACACTAACCTAGGGCCTGTCCCTGTGGTACCGCAACCTAAAGTGGCTTTGGGGAAAAGTCCTAGAGGCCTACCGGGGTTAATAACCTGCCCCACTCCCCTAACTCTTCCCAGCCTTGACTGTACTTACTAAGACCTAACGAGTCCCAGCGCCTACAGCAGCAAGCTGTAGCTCACTGGATGCTTGCAGCCAACGTGCTGCGCAACAAGGTGCCTGCCTGTCAGACCTCACAGCACTAACAGCCGTGACTCTGACAAGGCAGCACTCTACACTAAGGGCAGCGTCCCTATCTTGGGCCTCCCTAAGCATTTACCCACTAAACTAGTGGGGAGTTGGGGCCTACCTGGGGTGTAGGTACCTATATGGGACAAGAGCTGCACGCGCTCCCCGCACCCTTCCTTCCCTCACAGCTCCCTGACTCCAACTCTCTGTAACCTTTCTTTCCCAGCTCCCACTAATGTAAGTGGCAGGGTCCCTAACCTGAGGGCTGTCCCTGGCAACACTCACCTTACTGGGGAGCTGAGCTATCTCGGGCCCTGGGGGTGCTGGCCTAGTACAGGGAGTCCCTGACTCCTGTACCCTACCTCCTTCCCTGGGCTGCTCCGGTCTCTCACTGCCCAACGTGCTGCAACTGACAAAAACCCTGTCTGCACACAACATTGTTGCAACTCTGCAGCATGAGAATCTGCCAGCTCTATTGGCTTCAATGCTGCCTGTGACCAGGGTGAAAGTGCAGTCCCCTGAGGCTGCTGGGAATTGTAGTCCTTGGCAAAGCTCTTTTCTATGGGGACCATGTGTGCGATCTTTACTGCGCATTGGCGAAGCTTGCGCCAAATCCAAGAGGGCGGTGCCCGCCGGGAGAAGTCGCCGTCCGCTTCCCCCACTGCCACAGGGGTAAGGCAGGGGGCAAAGGAAAATCAGGGGAACCGGGGTTGATCCCCTTACACTCTCCCCCTGGTGAAAATACCAACGTCCCCGCTTGGAGAACAGCGTCACATTACAGAAAGTTACACAATAAAAATGCATTGCATAAACAGTACAACGTAACATATTGACTGTAACATCACTGATACATGGCATATCACACACAGTAATACCCGAAGCCAGCTGAGTGTTAGCTGCTTGCTGAGACCATTTGTGGGGTGCCCCTAACTTATCATGTGGGGGTACCTCACTTTTGCGTCCGTGAGCCTCCCCCGGAAAATTCTCTTGAAGAGCACACTCTGGGGTGACAGTCACCGGTTCCTCGCTACTTCCTCCCCCTGGTGGAAGGAATAGCACAGTGTCTCTTGGCCAGACCTTTACCCGGCCATCCGTGGCATGGATGCAGTAGGCCAGGAGGTCTTGCCTTTTTCCGCGGTCCACCACATGGTGAATGGAGCGCTCCTTCTTGGGCTCAAGGGAGGCAATTTTTACTAAATCCCTCACCACACAGTCCTTGTCCCTACGTACTTGCGAGGCTTCCGCTGGGAAGCGAGCAATGGACAATGTCTCTTTCCTCAAAGTCTCTGTTTCACCCGGCAGGGAGTAAAGGGTAGATACCTTACCACTGCGGTGATTCACGGTGGCCAACAGGTCCTCGGGGACGCTGCCAGTTCCCACGTCGGCTGTCTCGGGAGTGTGGGATCCCCGTCCTGGGACCATTTGGGTCGGAGCGCACGGGCTCACACTCTGTTCAGTTATGGTGACACACATATGTCCAGCTACGTTCTTCTGCTCAGCATGAACTTTAGTTGGGGCATTTTTCACGGCCACCTCCACCGGAGCCTGTGGGGAGTAAGGAGATTCCTCACCACTCCGCTGGCTTGCGATGGGTTCCTCTTCCTCTGGAACACTGTCAGGTACCATCTGTGTTTCACTGGACACCACGATGGGGCTGACTGTTCTCTTCACCTGGACGATAGGCGATAGGTACTGGTCCACTCGCACCACTGGACAGCTATCTTCTAAGGGAGACACCTCCGCCAGGACACGATGCCGAGCGCAGGACGCTTCCCCAACACCAGGTGATCCCACCCAGTGTCCCGAGAATCCCACCCAATGTCCCGCACTCTTGGAGAGAACGTGGGTGACTGCGCAGTCACAGTTACACTAAGGGGCCCGTTGGTGCACTTATGACTGTATGGTACCTGCCGAGCACTCCGGTACTCGGATCAGCAACTGGCTTCGCAAAGGGTCAGACGTGTGATGAATCCGTCTGATCCTCCAACCGAACTCCTTTGTACGCAGACCGCCAGGGCGGTCTCCCTCTGGAATAGTCTCTGCGGACCCCAACGTGGGTCCGAACCGCTTTACAGGAACCGCAGCGTCCGCTGAGTCCCTAACTAACACTTGGTACTAACGTGACAGGAACCCTAACCTAGGGCCTGTCCCTGTGGTACCGCAACCTAAAGTGGCTTTGGGGAAAACTCCTAGAGGCCTACCGGGGTTAATAACCTGCCCCACTCCCCTAACTCTTCCCAGCCTTGACTGTACTTACTAAGACCTAACGAGTCCCAGCGCCTACAGCAGCAAGCTGTAGCTCACTGGATGCTGCAGCCAACGTGCTGTGCAACAAGGTGCCTGCCTGTCAGACCTCACAGCACTAACAGCCGTGACTCTGACAAGGCAGCACTCTACACTAAGGGCAGCGTCCCTATCTTGGGCCTCCCTAAGCACTTACCCACTAAACTAGTGGGGAGTTGGGGCCTACCTGGGGTGTAGGTACCTTTATGGGGCAGGAGCTGCACTCGCTCCCCGCACCCTTCCTTCCCTCACAGCTCCCTGGCTCCAACTCTCTGTAACCTTCCTTTCCCAGCTCCCACTAATGTAAGTGGCAGGGTCCCTAACCTGAGGGCTGCCCCTGGCAACACTCACCTTACTGGGGAGCTGAGCTATCTCGGGCCCTGGGGGTGCTGGCCTAGTACAGGGAGTCCCTGACTCCTGTACCCTACCTCCTTCCCTGGGCTGCTCCGGTCTCTGTCTCCCCAACGTGCTTCAACTGACAAAAAACCTGTCTGCACACAACATTGTTGCAACTCTGCAGCATGAGAATCTGCCAGCTCTATTGGCTTCAATGCTGCCTGTGACAAGGGTGAAAGTGCAGTCCCCAGAGGCTACTGGGAATTGTAGTTCTTGGTACAGCTCTTTTCTATGGGGACCGCGTGCACGATCTTTACTGCGCATGGGCGAAGCTCGCGCCACAACCAAGAGGGTGGTGCCCGCCGGGAGCAGATGCTGTCCCCTTCCCCCACTGCCACAGGGGTAAGGCAGAGGGCAAAGGAAGATCAGGGGAACCGGGGGTGACCCCCTTACACTCTCCCCCTGGTGAAAATACCAACGTCCCCGCTTGGAGAACAGCATCACATTACAGAAAGTTACACAATAAAAATGCATTGCATAAACGGTACAACGTAACATATTGACTGTAACATCATGGATACATGGCATATCACACAAAGTAATACCCAAGGCCAGCTGAGTGTTAGCTGCTTGCTGAGACCATTTGTGGGGTGCCCCTAACTGATCATGTGGGGGTACCTCACTTTTGCGTCCGTGAGCCTCCCCCTGGTGAATCTCTTGGAGAGCACACTCTGGGGTGACAGTCACCGGTTCTGTACTACTTCCTCCCCCTGGTGGAAGGAAGAGTACAATGTCTCTGAGCCAGACCTTTACCCGGCCATCCATGGCATGGATGCAGTAGGCCAGGAGGTCTTGACCTTTTCCGCGGTCCACCACATGGTGAATGGAGCGCTCCTTCTTGGGCTCCAAGGAGGCAATTTTCGCTAAATCCCTCTTTACACAGTCTTTGTCCCTACATACTGGCGAGGCTTCCACTGGGAAGCGAGCAATGGGCCATGTCTCTTTCAGCAAAGTCTCTGTTTCACCTGGCAGGGGGTAAAGGGTAGATACCTTACCACTGCGGTGATTCACGGTGGCCAACAGGTCCTCGGGGACACTGCCAGTTCCCACGTCGGCTGTGTCGGGAGCGTGGGATCCCCGTCCTGGGACCATTTGGGTCGGAGCGCACGGGCTCACACTCTGTTCAGTTATGGTGACACACAGATGTCCAGCTACGTTCTTCTGCTCAGCATGAACTTTAGTTGGGGCATTTTTCACGGCCACCTCCACCGGAGCCTGTGGGGAGTAAGGAGATTCCTCACCACTCCGCTGGCTTGCGATGGGTTCCTCTTCATCTGGAACACGGGCAGGTAGGTATGGGTTCACTCGCACTGCGGGACAGCTATCTTCTAGGGGGGACACCTCCGCCAGGACGCGATGTCGAGTGGAGCCATTCGCCCTGGTGTCCAGACTTAAGAAGCTATCGTGCTCCGCGGTCACCTGGAGGCTCACACCCAACACCCCTGGGGCAGTCAACTCACCCTTGTCTTCATTAGCAGGTACTGATCCCACGCCTGGGACCGATGGTACCTCTGTAGGCCGGACTGGCCGTTGTAGGGCACACGGGCCCACAGCACCTGAATACACTGTAACCGAAGTAGGTGATTCTTTGGCCCCAACTTCACTGGTGTGGTCCGCCGGCTGGCGCATCACCACGAGTGGCTGGCGGCTGAATTCACTGAAAGAAGATGGGGGTACAGACACCTTACCCTGTGATTCCTCTGTCTCACTGCTGGGGTGGTTCGCCGGTAGGCGCATCGCCACCGATGGTTCATCCTTTTCCGTAGCTGGCTGGGCCTCAGTCCTTCCCTCTTGGTTGCAACGGGGGACTAGGGCAGCCTTGTCTGTCAGCTCCTCCACCTCCGTGGTTGAGGTAGAGCAAGTAACAGCATCTTCATCTCTGTGTTCTGCCATCTGAGATTCCTGCTTGGGATCTGGGACTGTAGACTGCAGCAACACAGGCTTTAGAAACTGTGCCCCGCAGCTGGCACACTTGGGGCCCCAGGTCTGTTTGCCACCTGGGAAGTCACACTGATTACAAACACATCGTATACACCCCTCGTCCTCCACCACGGCCACCCGATATTCTATTGGTAGCCTAAAATGGTTAAAGTCCATACCACCAGATAGACTCAAGTCCTTTTGTAGGCACGGGCACACCAGAAAGGATATTTTCCCTCCTTTAGACCGCCATGCTCCATATAAATGAGGGTGTATTTCTCTGCACTCTGTATTGTTTTTAATGGGAACAGCAGTTGCTGATGGCTGTTCACTTTGCTTGCTCCCCCTGGTGGAATGTAAAGGAGGGGCCCTCTCTATCACTGATTGGCTCTGGCTCTGCACTGAGTCACTCACTTGGCGGGGGCAGAGCTCTGGTTTTCCCGCCAGTCCCGGACGGATTTCTGCAACACAATTTGGTGCAGGCTTGCAGTCAGCAGCACATGTGCTCTCCTGCTTTGGCGGGAGACGCCATTTTAGGTGTGACTCCTTTGATGAGGGAGCCTCCATTTTGATCACAGTTCTGGTAATCTCACTAAGGCTCTCTGAGTATGCAAGAGGGTAGCCTTCTGGTGGGGCCTCTGGGAAATGCAAGGTCAGAGGGACATTTTCCCGGCATATTTCCTGATCCGTTACTAGCCATAGTCTACAACACTGGTCAGTGGGGTCGTACCGGTGCTCTATCCTCTTCCACCCTTGGTCTATGCCCAGGAGTCTCCCTAGGGCCTCACAAATTTCCCTCAACTTCACGGCACTACTGGGAACATCCCCTACTACTAGCACATGTCGCGGGGATACTTCTGTGGTTCGTTCGTGGGCCTCATGGCTTGCAGGCCCAAACATGGTGAAAAAATTCTAAATTGGCCAATTTGGAAAAAATGAAAACAGGGCACCCCAGGTCTATCTCAGCAGCGCCTCCAAATGTAACGGGTATTCCCCCCCCAATCGCAGATCTGATGTGGGTGCAAGGAACATACGGTGTTACCATAGGTGTGGTGCATTACCTGTTGGCTCACAGGAGGGCTGAGCTTCCGCCACGGGGAACCTGGGACATTTATACTAGGGGTAACCACTTACTCAATTCAGCGCCTCCACCTGCGATGGCTCCCACCAGAGGGGGAGTGGTTCCTCGCAGGACAATCAATAATAACATACACGGTGAGGTAAAATAACTAAGGACTTTACTAACATGCAAACAACATATCACGGCAATACAATAATATAACCTGTGTCCCTCTCTAGAGGAGACACCTACTGCGTCGCGCAGGACGCTTCCCCAACACCAGGTGATCCCACCCAGTGTCCCGAGAATCCCACCCAATGTCCCGCACTCTTGGAGAGAACGTGGGTGACTGCGCAGTCACAGTTACACTAAGGGGCCCGTTGGTGCACTTATGACTGTATGGTACCTGCCGAGCACTCCGGTACTCGGATCAGCAACTGGCTTCGCAAAGGGTCAGACGTGTGATGAATCCGTCTGATCCTCCAACCGAACTCCTTTGTACGCAGACCGCCAGGGCGGTCTCCCTCTGGAATAGTCTCTGCGGACCCCAACGTGGGTCCGAACCGCTTTACAGGAACCGCAGCGTCCGCTGAGTCCCTAACTAACACTTGGTACTAACGTGACAGGAACCCTAACCTAGGGCCTGTCCCTGTGGTACCGCAACCTAAAGTGGCTTTGGGGAAAACTCCTAGAGGCCTACCGGGGTTAATAACCTGCCCCACTCCCCTAACTCTTCCCAGCCTTGACTGTACTTACTAAGACCTAACGAGTCCCAGCGCCTACAGCAGCAAGCTGTAGCTCACTGGATGCTGCAGCCAACGTGCTGTGCAACAAGGTGCCTGCCTGTCAGACCTCACAGCACTAACAGCCGTGACTCTGACAAGGCAGCACTCTACACTAAGGGCAGCGTCCCTATCTTGGGCCTCCCTAAGCACTTACCCACTAAACTAGTGGGGAGTTGGGGCCTACCTGGGGTGTAGGTACCTTTATGGGGCAGGAGCTGCACTCGCTCCCCGCACCCTTCCTTCCCTCACAGCTCCCTGGCTCCAACTCTCTGTAACCTTCCTTTCCCAGCTCCCACTAATGTAAGTGGCAGGGTCCCTAACCTGAGGGCTGCCCCTGGCAACACTCACCTTACTGGGGAGCTGAGCTATCTCGGGCCCTGGGGGTGCTGGCCTAGTACAGGGAGTCCCTGACTCCTGTACCCTACCTCCTTCCCTGGGCTGCTCCGGTCTCTGTCTCCCCAACGTGGCTGCAAACTGACAAAAACCCTGTCTGCACACAACATTGTTGCAACTCTGCAGCATGAGAATCTGCCAGCTCTATTGGCTTCAATGCTGCCTGTGACCAGGGTGAAAGTGCAGTCCCCTGAGGCTGCTGGGAATTGTAGTCCTTGGCAAAGCTCTTTTCTATGGGGACCATGTGTGCGATCTTTACTGCGCATTGGCGAAGCTTGCGCCAAATCCAAGAGGGCGGTGCCCGCCGGGAGAAGTCGCCGTCCGCTTCCCCCAC